>NQII01011728.1:0-15099 GCA_002778355.1 Clitarchus hookeri
ACATAAAACAGCCAGCGATATTACTTGAATGGGTTGTGTGATTTTCCTTAAAAATTGTGCACATTGTGGAAAAGTTTCAAATAATAATACGTAATTGTCAATAAAAATTTTTGACAGATACTGCCAGAGTACGAACTCCTTTGTAAATTTATTTCATATGTATTTCACAACTCAAGAGAAGATACGAATATTTCTTTAGAGGCTAGTTAGAGAACGGAACAAAAATTATCGAGTNTGTATTTCACAACTCAAGAGAAGATACGAATATTTCTTTAGAGGCTAGTTAGAGAACGGAACAAAAATTATCGAGTGAACTACACAATCTTCGTTTTAGTACGTGATTTATGAAAATATCTAAGTAGTCTGATCATGTTTAAATTCTGGAGGCATCGAAAGAGCCGTCATTAGATTTTCAATTAGTATTCAATAATGACCCAGCTTTAATACGTTCCAGCTATCCAGGACAGGGCTTGCATACTAATTTGAGTCTGACGAGAGAACGGCATGCATCCAGACCTTATTTGGAATTTTAATATGGATATCCTCGCTCAGTAAGCTGGCCTGTATCTAAATATGCCCACGTGAGCTGGCATCAGAAAGAAAATTTGCTATGGTGTTTATGAATTTTAGCTAACGTACTGACATTACGATATCAGTGTTGATATGGATGTAATTTATTCAATTCCCAGTCATGTATTGTTTTATCACTTTATTTAAATGTGAATAAATGTGGTGATTAAGTGATCCAAATTCTCTACACAACGTATTTTTTTTTTANTTATCACTTTATTTAAATGTGAATAAATGTGGTGATTAAGTGATCCAAATTCTCTACACAACGTATTTTTTTTTTTTTTGCTACACGCATCTTTATTCGAAGTAGTAATTTAAAAGTCAATCACTCAGATCACGAACATAGTTCATTAGCTTGTAGTGATTTAATATTCCTGCTACAGTGCATTTATAAATAATAGCCATTTAAATTTTTAAATAAGGTCAAAAGAGTTTCGTTAATAATCATTTTCAATTATGTGAGATAAACAAGAGCATTCATCAAACGAAGACTTTGAGTAAAGTGTAAAACACAATTTTTGTAATGGATTATGCGCAGTCAATGAAAATATTTGACNTAAAGTGTAAAACACAATTTTTGTAATGGATTATGCGCAGTCAATGAAAATATTTGACCGAAATTTATTTGTCTAATAACAAAAAGGTATGTTTTCTAAGATTATAAAAATATACATTATTTTTAAAGCCAGTAAATATAGAAATGTTGTCAATATAATATGCGTAGTTACTAGTTAACGTGCTATTGGAATCTAGGGCGTACCGAAGTTCATAATTGAATGGGTTTTGACATTTTATTATAAAACTATGGCGAAATAAAGTATTTGGTGTATTTACAGAACTTGAATTCGAAATCCAGCTATTGTTTGCAAGGTTAAACAGCCATGTTGTATACCAAATTACATGATAAAATAATTAAATTCGTTTTCTAAAAGTAAATCAGTCCTGAAAACATTGCTTTAGAAAGTAAATTAATCAGTTATATTTATCTTCACAAAATTATTAGTTGGTTGCCCCCCCCCTACTAGTTTCACTGAAAGCTCGAGTTCCCATCCCCACACACACATTCATGCAACAAAAAGTCATCGCAGTCCTTTGACATCTCAATGTTGCACAAATGGCGTAGCGAGAAATTTCTCAAGGAGTGGGTTACACTGATTGAAGGTGAGTGGAGCGGAGTAGAGAGATTTGGGCTGCTCTGAACATCGAGATCTTGAGAGCTGATGAGGGTGAAATGAGGTTGGTATGGAGCACGGCCGGAATGAAAGGGCGGGGGGAAACGGGAGATCCTCGAGAAAACCCGCTGACCAGCAGCATCGTCCGACACGATTCCCACATGTGAAAACACAGGAGCGATCCCGCAGGGAATCTAACCCGGTTCTCCGATGTGGGAAGCGAGTAGTTGAACCACCACACCACCGCGAGCCCCTGATGAAGGTAAGGGATGGAGATTACAGCGGCGGTAACGATGCTGACTTCTGTGTTAGTTAGGACTGCAAGTGAAAAATTACGTCACATTACAATATAATGCAACACGGTTGGTTTACATAGCAGTTATATATTTTTATCACGTTTAACCCTTTGCACTCTGTCCACATTTGCTAGCATCCAAGACATGTTAGAATTGTGTCACGTATCCATAATTAGAGGAACGTGATTTCTGCCGAACTCTGCTTTCCCACTTTCCACTGCCCAATTGGTTGGCATCACACTTGACATTCTTACAACACTGAATAAAGCTTACTACTGGCTCTCTCTCAGCCAATTGAGTGCCAATTTGGTAGTATCCAAATAAAATATATTTTCATATGTATAGGCTGTTCATGGTAAAGTGAGCACTTTTGAGGCCCTAGTTACTTTTTTCCTATCAGCCATTTTTTTATATTTCCGCCACTTTATAAATAAATTTTGCAATGCATATCTTTCACCGGACTCAAAAATTAACTTCTAAAGCTACAATAAAATATTTTTATTGACTATTATTCCGAATGAGAGGGCTTCAGAAAGTCCTCACATTACCGCGAACAGCATATATCAGGCGATAGAAGCTATGTTGTTCATTTGAGTTGCTGTACTAATATTAATATTTTTATTCAGGATATAATTACTGTTGAAGTGCTGTGAAGTTCATTTAATATTATGACAAACATTAACGAAACAATTAAATTACACAGCGTAATCCGGCGTTACTTTGCATCTGCTGGGGTAACTTTGCACCACTAAAAATAATTTTTTCATCCATTTGGTTAATAAACATTACCTGGGTAGATAAAATTAAAAATTTAAAATGCTTTTCTACAGTTATTCATTTCTTTCCCAAATGACACCAAAATAAAAATGTTGAGTATTTCAAAGTTACCCCAGTAGGTGCAAAGTAACCCAAGTTTACGATACATAGAAATTTGGTTTTCAGTGGCAGAGTGTGTTCAAAGTGATAAAGACTTATTAATAACTTTAGTATTAATTGATAACAACCTATTGTGCCGAAAGGGGGAGTGTGGGGTTTACAACCCTCATTAAAGGAAGCACCAAATAATTCCTATTACTACGTTTAACATCTAAGTTTTGCAAAACACCACCAGAACTACTTTTGCCACAATATTAATGTCAATCGACTAACCAGCCAATGGAAGTGACTTAGTACTTGACAATTCTGCTACAATGGAGTGGACGAAGTACAAGTAGACCGAAACATGGCTGAGCTTGAAACCTTCACGACTTTCGTCAGACTACTCCACTCTAAGGCCGTGTCCGAGTCGGCACTTTTAGTTTACTGAAATGTCACGTGACCCGAATTAGTAAACAAAAATGATGATGTATTTTATATTTTAGTATTTAGTTATTAGTATGTAACGAAACTTATTAAAAATAATAAATCACCAAATCGCAACCCTATATGAACAAGTGACTATCGACGGCGTCCGAATTGAACGCTACTAAACACTAAAATACTAATATACTAAATGGTCAATTCGAACACGGCCTAAGTGCCGCGGTGGCGCAGTGATCTGAGCACTCGCCCCCACCACAGCGAAATCGGTTCGACTCCGGGAAAGGTCACGTGGGAGATGTTGACGGCGGATTGTCTCTAGAGTAACCACGTTTCCCCCCTCATCGTGTTCCGTCGTGTACTTCTCTGCTCTATCTCTGGACATAATAATGTGCAGATGTTCTAATTTCAGTTTCTCACATAGGAAACGCAGCAGACTTTCCCGTGATGTGATGAACGCGTCTGTTTCCCAATCGTTCTAATTCCTCCGCTTCCACGTCATATCAGTTCCGTGCTTTCTGCGTGCCGTACGACAGCAATCTGCTCCGTTTAGCAATCAAACATCAATTCATCCAGACGGATTAGCAACATGAAAGCTTGCATTCCAACATTCTTAAATAACTGCCCAACCCAGCGTACGTGCTGGTAAGCACTTGCCCAGAAAAATGTATAATGTTCTTGCAACAAAAAGTTAACTTTTGGGCCATTTACTTAAATTTTTAAGTTATAGTAAAATTAATAATGTTGTATGACAAAGTTAATAATATTAAACATTTGCAAAGCCTGGTATTACTTTCATGCAAATATACTGTTGAAGTTATAATGTTAATAAATCCTCTAAGTAACGTTACCGCAACCAAAAGTTGTATTACGCTAAAAATAACAGGAATAACGAAATATTTAGTGTTACTGAGACATGAAAGTAATGTCCAAGCAGCACAAGCTTAGACTGAAGTGGCATTTTAAAAATGGCAGATGGTAGTGAACAGTGATAACTTCGAAAATAAAACCACTGCATTTAAAATTTAAAGCATAGTATGAGAACTAAATGTAGCTTGGACCAGGTCTCAAGCCTTGCAAATCAGTTTACGTATGCCAATAGTGCATACATTTATAGAGCATAAAGTATTTCCACATAACAAAAGATAAGTGAAATGTATCGTTGTATTGTACTGAATACCAAATAATATTAAACACATTAAGACATGTTAAAATAGCGCAGATGGTAGAACGCCAAGCATTCAAGGCGCAGGTTCGATTACCCTCCCAGCCGTTATTTTTATCGTTGGTCATATTTCTTTTTGTAAAAAAAATAATTCTACTTAATTTATAACACATTGGAATGTATTTGATAGCAAAGAAATTACAAATGTTGGCATCAATTCTACACAAAATTTTTTTGCCGCAACATTAACACCGCCTTAATATTGACAGTAGAGTAAGGAGGTAACGTTGTCACAAAAGTACTTAATGTTACACAAACATAACAGCTGAACAGTATATTACGTTAATAGAAAAAAGTTAGTTACTGACAGCTCAGAGATAGTAAAAAAATACTGATGCGGTAACATTAATACCGTTGTCGTTACATTAGGCTTTTTTCTTTGTGACTTCATTTATCCGCTTTCTACATTTCCGACGGACTGTGAAAACCCTGCTGTGTTAGCGCCTTACTGATTCTCTTTTGGAAATGCAATCTACTTCTTTCTTCGAGCCGTGGGCTGTAAGGGCTGAAGCCGAACACTACTTTCGTAGTGCGGTATGCTTTACAGTTTTACACTGAGAAAATATTTTGTTGAATAAAGCAAAGTTTTGAGTTCGAATTTTGATAGGATCTCCATTGCCTGCAATGACTTTGAAAAAAAAAGCAACAAAAAAAAAAACGAAGAACACAATATTTGGATGATAAGAAACACAAATGCAGGCAACGGAGATCCTATACAATTCGAACTCATTTCCACCACACCATTGGCATTAAACTTAAAAAACAAAAGCAAATTTTTTTGACGCAACCAAATTAATTATTTGTATAGGGGTAATATAATTATTTTTTGTTAAAACCAAATTATATTATATTGTTTTTCATATTTCTTTGCACCTGACTGTAAGATTTGGTTGCTGCAACTAAAGATTTATTTAGCACTACGTTCATTAAACAGATTTGGTAAATTTGATTGTACACAAAGTTTACAAATCGCGACAGGTAAAACGGTGCGCATTTTTTGGGAGAGGGGAAGCAGTGGCTTATACCTTTACGTTCTGCTACATAGAACCGGCAGTCGTGCTGGAAATGTGGAAATATAATTCACTGAAACGATTCCAGATCGCCGTTACACTAATGAGGTCATGTCAGCGGCTCGCCTCGCACCATGCAGTGAGTGCATGCCTCGCACTTTCATTGCGAAATTATCATAACACGTTTAGTAGATTCCTTTTCCACGATGTTTACTGGTTGGTTTTTGCGGCGTGTTTTGAGAGAGGGTACTAAAAACACCGCGCACCTTGCATACATTTACCAACCACTACTAGCTGAAACCTTCAACGCTCAAAGTTTCAAGTTGGTTAGAGACAACATTCCTTTGTCAACGGCCACAGCACAGAACTGGCACTTCTGCCCACGTTTGCTAGTGGATATGAAATAAAGTACTCATTTTGTAACCAGTAATAAAACATTTCGTAGTGACTGGGATTTGTTAAAACTGGTTGATAAATGTTTACGATAAAATAACTGACTCAGCATGATTGATCTCATGCGTCCGGGCTAAGGTTTATTCTACTCAGGTTGGGAAAAACAATGCTTTTAGTTTGGCAACTAAAATTTTTCACCACTGTAAACGCTAGTGTCGCGTGTGTACCGGAATTTCTCTATTTTCTAAGTTAAAAAAATAATTGCGACAATAATAAATTAAATGTAAAATAACTATATATTAACGTAAAATCTTTCTTTTTTATTATTTACGTAGCTTAAAATATTAATTAAAAAATATATATTTAGAACACTGCGCACCTACCGGCGGAAATTTTCCCTACACAAAACTCTCCGATGAAAAAGACTTGTTTTGTTCCTAACCTGAGTAGAATTAACCTTAGTTCGGGCTGTTAAAGGCTGTTCACTGTAAACTGAGCACTTCTGATAGCCCTGCGTAGGATCTACTTGCATACATTCTGTGTATTCGTCTGCCATATGTAACATTAACATAGCCGTAGGTTTGTGGCTGATCACTTTATTCGTGCGTCAATCAAGTGAAATTGCGAAATTGTTAGAAAAGTAAATGGTTTACAAATTTGCTAATTGTTAGAGTTATTCGCATTAAAAATACTGAAAGCAGAAAAAATCATTTCATTACTCACAAATGTTTACTTGACACTTTAAATTGAAACTGAAGACACTACAATCCCACTGTAACCACACGTCGTTACCAACTTTACTGGGCGTGGGCCAGTTAACGTGGGTTAAAATAAATTGAGGCAGGGACAGATACATTTATTAAAAAGTTGATTTCAATTGTGGTCACTTTAATGTGAACCGCCTGTAGTAATTAATTTTTAAATGCGATTGAAAACTTGAGAAAAAAAATTTCTACAGGGTGTCAGGACTTTGTTTTTGCACCTTAGAGAAGCTCAAGGACGCAAATTTACTCGCTCGTTTCTGAGTAACTAAACGGGACTCGTTCATTCATATGAACACTACTCGTGCGCAACGTCGGCCTGAACATCCGAGGCTCATGGTTGTGCACGGCGCACTTTCACGGATTGGACAGAGTGAGGCTCGGTATGTAGTCTGTTATCCAAACAGCTGATCCTAGAAACTTACCCTCCCGTACCTGATCCACTAGGGTATAACGGGAGAAACCATTCAGAGCTTACTTAAGTACTTAAGAGCGCACCTCAGATCAGGATTTTCCAGGCTTATAATTGTCACTTCAGACATTCACGTCAGGTTATGTTGGAACTAGCTTATTCGCCTAGACGACCATCCTTCCGCTTACTGGCGCGACGTTGCCACAACACGCAGCCTCATAAATCCACGCGGTGTTCGTGAAACAACCTTCCTACACGTACAGAGAGACAAAAGGACTTACAGGTCTTGTACATCCCTATGTATAGCTAATATAAATACGACTTTTTTTTAGGTGATAACAGAGAAAGTAACACATAGTTAATAAGTGAAATAACATTTCCTATATAAATATATGTTTATCCTTTGAGGCAGATGGAACTATCGAACCAAATCGATACAATCACCGAGTCAGCACTGCTGTTACATTGGAAACTGTATATCCCGCAACACGTTGCCATGGATGAAAATCAAATCGTCCACATGCTCAGGCAAGATGCGGCACCGTCTGTTGGTAATGATATGTCCAGCACTCCTAAAAACACGCTCGCTTGATGCACTGGTGGCAGGTATGCAAAGAACTCTGCGTGCCAGTTGGGAGAGGTGGGGAAATGCACTCTCTCGTTCTTGCCACCACGTCAGAAGGTTGTCATCATTTCTGACATTGCTCTGCTCGAGATATGTATCCACCTTCAGCATATAGCGCGCAAGGAACCTCATCGATCTGCCACTCGGTAAATATACTTCTTCGTTTAGGTGATGAAGGTAGCACGTTTGACACCTCTGGTCCTCCTTGGTTGCCGCCCTGCCGAGATATATTGGCACATAAGCTGCATAAGGTGTTGTAGGTCTGAGTTCTGTCGTCTTCTGGGATCGCCTATAAGTGTCGGAAATAAGGCCATTAGAACTTTGCAATGAGATGCAAGGAATGCACCTCCCACTTCAAATCCAAATTCACTTGTGCTCTGTTTTTCAGTCCTTTGATTTCCTGAAAAAAAGATGGATGATTTTGTAGTACGAACAGACATTTTTTATATGTGAATACTAAAGACAGCTTAAATAACCAATAACGCTAGAATGGCTTGAGACAGAGTCCCTCCTGCAACATAACAAATATACATTTATGCCATACCTCAATGTCACTGGTACGTGGTGTGCAATGCGATTTTAAATTTGTACAACCTTAGCAACGCCAGCTGAAGGGTTGACTCCTTTTCCGTTTCCAGGGCGTCTGTAGCTTCTTTGAACAACCCGAGGAAGGACATCAATTCAGCAACCTCTTCACAGCATAACCTTATAGTTTGTCTGAAGCACCTACATCACTCAGAATCCGACGTATATCGTCTATCTGTGAGTGAACTGACTCAAGCATTANTTTGTCTGAAGCACCTACATCACTCAGAATCCGACGTATATCGTCTATCTGTGAGTGAACTGACTCAAGCATTACATGCTTGCTATTCCATAGTGTTTCCACGTCTTTAAGAACAGTCCGGGGTAACTTGTTAACATGTCCAGATCTTTGGAAATACGCCACATTATCCTTGGCTGCATTTATAGATGACAGCACAGAATGGATTTCATCTTGCTGCGACTCGTCATCCAGTGTGTGCCGCAAGACTGCGTTGTTGCAGTGAGCTGCCCACGATAACCTTGCGTGGACTTCCACAGCCTTTTTTGTGTTTGGTCCTTGGTCGGTTACAGATGTCACGTTCTGCAACACTTCTGCAGCGATCCCAAGTTCCGTCAAATAGTTTCGAAGTTCCGCGTGGATGTTGTNCACGTTCTGCAACACTTCTGCAGCGATCCCAAGTTCCGTCAAATAGTTTCGAAGTTCCGCGTGGATGTTGTCTCCAATCTTCCGAACATCTGGGAACCTTGTCATCATCAGTAAGTACGTTGTATATCAGTCGCCATTCTTTAACAGTGTAATGGGCAGTAAACTTCAAGTGATGCATTTTCTTAAANTAAGTACGTTGTATATCAGTCGCCATTCTTTAACAGTGTAATGGGCAGTAAACTTCAAGTGATGCATTTTCTTAAAATCATCGGTCCATAAGTCCACTGTCATAGCACAAGCCCTCTGTTACGCAGCAGATTGTACGTTGGGAATTATATAGCCTCTTTAGCGCCTTGCAATGCCCCCAACCTGCCACGCGACAGTGATGCGATGGGGCAACGTGTCTTCTGCGGAAACGTGTCCATAAGTNTTGCAATGCCCCCAACCTGCCACGCGACAGTGATGCGATGGGGCAACGTGTCTTCTGCGGAAACGTGTCCATAAGTTGCTCATACATTAATAAGTTCCTTTACAAGTTCTATAAAACCGTCACCACCAACAAATGAAAATTGTCGTTGGTTTTTTCCGCACATCATTACACGATTCTCCGTTACGTTGAATTTCACAGGAACAGGTACACGAGCAGAGATATCACCTGCAGTGTTTTGTTCACGGCGTAAGTGACGCATTACATGTGCTGTCCCAGAACCCGCTTCGAATCGGCGCACAGCTTTAAAATTGCAACAATGAACGAAACCAACAAGGTGTTACGACGTAGCATATCTAATTAATGCAAATCCATCCCACACGTCACTTCGTCTCCTTTTTCTGGTCACGTCTACTTCATACGGACCTTCCGTTATCTCACTTGAAACGTCTTAACTATTCTCGAAAGCAATTGCGTACGGTAAGAAATTATCCTCTTACGACTGCAGTGAATACACAATACACACGTGCATGTACTANCGAAAGCAATTGCGTACGGTAAGAAATTATCCTCTTACGACTGCAGTGAATACACAATACACACGTGCATGTACTATGTAGTTGCGATGTCGGCGCTGTTCTGCAACAGCGCCGCAGTCAGGGAGAGCGTGAGAGAGCGGTCGATCTGGACAGTCTGCTCGTTCGCTGCACACAGTACTTCGTGCTGTGTGGATGACCAAAGTGCATTTTATGAGCGAGTTTTACCGCACCATTTTTGAGTTCTCGAACTCGTTTCATATTACCGCCCCATTCGTGTCAACGTCACTGAAGTGATATAAATTAGGTGATCACACTCGCTCAATTCACATCTCTACTGCACTCAAAGTTTTGACGTTTGGCGTATTCTGAACGTTCCGCTTGAAGACTTTAACTAAAAGAATAATCTTGCATGATCTTTCGTTTCTTAACATTTATAGGGGTGGATAAATATTGCGAAAAGAAACTAACCCGACCGATGAAGTTTAAAAATCTATTATTAAGCATACCAACAAATATAATGTGAAACTGGAAATTCTACTCAAACCCGGCAAGTTTCACATTTTCGTGACACTGAATAGCGAAGTACACAACATAGTCGTTTGTGTGTACAGATTTAGCATACGTCTTGTTGAATAAGTATAGAGTATGGAAAAAACTTTTTAAGACACGATAGTATATATAACTCGAAAAAAAANATACGTCTTGTTGAATAAGTATAGAGTATGGAAAAAACTTTTTAAGACACGATAGTATATATAACTCGAAAAAAAACCAAATTATTTAACAATTAATACTTGAATGGTTTTTTTTAATCAAAAATATGAACATTTAAATTTAACATAATGATCAGTAAAACTAAAAAAAAAATGANAAAAAATTATTTTCACATATAAAGTGTTTCTTGAAGCCACAGGAGTGTAATGTTGCAATTTATATGAAATTCGACAGTTGGTTCTCCTGCGCTCAGGGTTTATTTACTAACTCTTTTGACATTAAATTTTTTCTTTAAAAAATTATAATTGTAATCCGGGCGACCCACATTAAAATTTCGAACACAACATTCTTGATGACGTATGGATGACATGGACAATTATTCTGAACTGTAACCGGACGAATAAGTTTTGTACAGTTTTCATATTCGTACGAAACACGGTATAAATTTTTAATTCGTATAGTACCTTTTCAGCGTTCTCTAAAACGAAATTTTCCGTCATAATCATAATTTTTCTGTACTTTTGTTTCATATTATATTAAAAAATATGTAAAACGCTATCATTTTCGAGCCTTATTTTGCACTTTGTCACGTGTTTCAATTCTGTATCCCAAAAAACTTTTGTAGGTATTTTTGTAAGGAGGAATAGGGAGGGCTACACAAAGCCGTTTCATTCGCGGTGCCGCAGTATTTATTCAGTCACTTTTTATTATGTGCTTTGGAACAATTACTGCTACTGTGAGCCAAACTCTGTGTACGAGTTTCCAGATGTAGTCTATTTGCGGTTTCTTCACACTTTTTGAATCTAAACTTTGAAAAATCACCCCATGTATGTCGTGTCTGATTATTTCCTCAATATGCCCTGTATCACAAGAGTTTTATACTTCTGTTAACATAAAAGTACATTATTTTTGGTTCGATTAAAATATGATCTTGTATTTTATATATAAATTGTAATGTTTCGTTCATAATTAATATAAATAAAACAGTGAAAAACAGGCGTATTGATAATGCCCTGTAAGAAATAGTTCTTATGTTCTATTATTCTAGTTCTATTATTACACTGAGTGCGGACGAATGCCGTCCACAGTCTCTTCGGTGTAATTTCCTAGACTTGGTTAAGATTAGATTGCACGCGGCGCAGGAATATCCTGGAAGTAGAACATCAGCAGGACTTCAGAAAAGTTGAAAGTAACCGTGAACGGATTATAGTTGCGGTTTTATAGCAGTTAAAATTCACATAGTTCTGTTGTTTCTACTTCTTTGAATTTAGTGACTGGTGAATTATATTACATTCTGGAGAATTTATTTATTTCCAATTGTCGTGGTAGTTCCTCAGCTAGTAAGGTGATTTGTTGAACACTTAGTTCGAATCCTTTCGTGTACAAGGTCTATTTTCTCCACAGTAGCATAATATATTTCATATCCTTGTGCTCATGCTAAATTCATCTGGATCCTGCACATTTGTATCCGGTAGTGTGATGAAAATTTAAAAGAAGAATGTTGCAAATTATTTTTTTCGCAATGCTGTATTTAATAGTCTGCCTTTATTTGGATAATTTATTGAACCTTTACCGGAAAAGCTATTCAATTTAAGGGGGCCCACCTGCCTGCGTTGTTTTTCTCCTTTTTGACCAAGAAACGCGGGAGCTATAAGGACTACACTGGCACGCGCTACGAGTGCGCCATCACCGCTACGCGCAGGGCTCTGAACTGGCGCGTAAGTGTTCTCGTAGTGCTGCGTGTACCTAAGGGACTTTCAGCGGTGACCCTATCATTTGATTGATGAAAATTCTGTAGAAAAGTTCAATACAGGCTCCTATCGGAGTTTGAGTCGAATGTTTTAAGATGCGGGAGTCTAAAAAATACATTTTAACTATATTGGAAAGCTGCAAAATAATATCTATAGCATGGGCAGTAACTTTAAAGTGGCATTATTTCCTCGTCTGGGGTATGATGTCTTTTCGTAGGTAAACATTCTGGGGGCACGCTATATAGTTTCGTCAATAAACCAGGATTTCAAACATTCTGCAACGCAGTTCGAACGCTAGGCAGGCGGAACCCTTAGTTAGCAACAATCGTGTATCCGCGTCTATTCAGGCGTATCTAAATAATATGGTTCCCACACGCTTAAAATGTAGCAAATGAAGTTTTACTATTGACCTCTTTTAAAGCTCTACAAGAGACAATTTTTTTTTATTCTGAGGCTGTTTTATTGCTTTATGACACGATATCGGTAATACTTTGATAAAAAATACAATTTAAATTTCTATAAATATTGCTNCGATGCATGAATACATGAATTTATGAGCCTCATGGGAATATTAATTTTACATTTGGTGGAAGAGTACATACGGCATATGCAAGTAAACCTTAAATAGGTATTTCGAAAGTGCTACGTTTACCATGGAGAGCTTATAACGTCGATTTATGCCCCATGCACTCATAACATTCATCCTCCCGTGTTGTAAAGGTGCGATACACATTAGCTCCTCCTCTGCCTGGCTACCTGCCTATATGAACGGTGGCTCGGAAAGGACATAGTGGCTAACAAGGAATTTGTAAGGGGGGGGAGGGTAGTTGCCCTCCGCTGCAGACCTTGACGTCTGTCTTGTGCTGCGACCTTTTCAAAAGTGAGTGGGCGTGATTACCTACCGCTGCCGCGCGCACGTGCTATCTGGTCCACTAGAGTCCATCGCCACATGACAACCCGACCTGCTGGCGTCGCCGCAGCATTCCTGTTAGATTATCGTACCGAGTTACGAAATTATGGTACCGGATACGAGAAATCTCTTGCAAATTCTTACAAATTGCCTTGGCCGTATGGAATTTGGCGAAACACCATTCTTCCCATCAGTGAGCGTAATTTTCGTGCCAATCAAAACTCTATTTAAAGTTCTTATCACGGTTTGTATACTAGTTAGTAATTTAATCTTCACTTATTACTTACAAACATACGATTGAAATGCCCAGTGTCGTACATCAATATAATTCCTACTTTATCATTCCCGACGGTTAGTCTCAGTCTCAACTCTCCCGATGGTCGCACTCTACACTCGCCAGTCACAACACCGTCGCCTGCCGTCGCGATGATCGCAAACACCTGGCACNTCACAATAGGAGTTGCATCACTTTGTTGACCAAATTTACGCACAGAAGTAACAGTACAGTATCCCAATGTACAATCATTTATCGTACGCATACCCGAAATACGTCTAATGTGCGAGAGTATCGTGCGTTCGGCAACGCTTGAGTCCTGGAAGATATCATTCCCCTATCCACCCTTCTTCACTACCATACGATTTACGACGAATACTCCAGGTCTAGTTCCGTATTGCTACGGCCATACAAGATCCCGATGTTCTATCGTTCATCGTATGCAGACCCCAAATACTGTCAAATATGCGAGAATTATCGTACCTTTTGTTAAAACTAGAGTCCCGATCTGGCCAAAGCGATACCACCCCCTCCCCCAACGCTCTCCCCTTATGTGTACTACGACGAAGGTGGTATGGTCTAGTTCAGCATCGTCATGACTACAATACTAGATTCCAGTATACTATGGTTTATTGTACGCAGATCCGAAATAATTGTAAATCTGCGAGAATTATAGTACGTTTGGCGACACTTGGGGTCCCGATCTGACTGAAGCTACCCCCTCCCGGCACTCCGTCAGGCGGACTACGACGAAGGCTCCAGTTATAGTTCTGCATCGCTTTGTAGGGCGCGGTGGGAGGTGTAACGGTATCCTGGGGGGAGGGGGGTCTCTCTCTCTCAAGGACTTCTGAAGAAGTCTTCTCCTTCGATCTCGCGAGGCCGTTGGCGTATGCCTTGAAGAGGGGAGAAGAGGGGACAAGTACGAAGAGCCCGAACAGAAGGACGCTTGAAAGATCGACTTCGCGCGCCGGATGAAAAAAAAATATAAAATAACATTATTTATGAACAAAAATAAACCGAAGTGGGACTGGTTGGTGTTCACTACAGAGAAAGCCTCTGGCGACGACAGTGAGAAGAGACGAGCGGTAAAACTGGATCAATTTTTTTTATTTCAGTCCGAAAGGCTGGAGAAAAAAAATATATGGCGACACCATCTCCAGAATAATGTTTTGGCAGCTTCTTTTAACGGCGGTGTTTCGGCCGGCAACAAGACAGCGGACATTTCGATGTCTGGTTCGACTGCCACATAATTTTGACTACCGCGTTCATTGGCGCATAATATGATATCTAAATTATTTTATATTTCAATAAATAAAATTTAATGTAACATTATTTTGTGCGACTTTTTTTTAACGACCGCAGCTATGAAAATCGTATCGCCGCAGTATGAGGTCGCTAACAGAATTCTCCGCGTAAGACACAAGCTCTGTTCGCCGAGTGTGGCATGATTAAAAGATGGAATGTGAAAGCAATAGCTCACAGCCACAAATGTAACACAGCGTCATTGTAAGTAGTTAATTAAGAGC
>NQII01011729.1:2387-26257 GCA_002778355.1 Clitarchus hookeri
GGGGGGGGTACTGCGAAGTGAGGCCTCAACAGCTGGCGGGCGGCGTGAGCTTGTTCCCGGTGCTATAAGTAGCTGAAGGCTGAAGCAGACTGTTTAATCAGGGCTTGCTTCTCAGCTAGTACAGCAGCTGCCTTCCGATCGCTCCATTTACTTCCCCTTCTCCCCTTCTATAGGTGAACTGTATTTACCAGGCTACTATGTCCCTAGCTAGAGTGTATCCCAGAAGAGGTAGATCCCTCCGTGCCAGGCCTGGCACTCCTTCTGTCGGGTTTATACGCGGTGGATGGAGTAGGTTAGCTGACAAGGGGAATCTAACTTCTTCGTCATGTGTCTTGCTATTGGTCGTGGCTCTACCGTATGTGTTCACCAGGTGCCTTTACATGCCTGGTCCACACTGACCGCAGTCCTACACTTTGGGAATTATCATAAATAATTGGCACCACACAGTCAGTTTGATATTGCTGCTCTCTCTCCTGACAGCAGATGTGTGTGGTTATTACGGTGTTAGGTGTTAGCAGTGCAGTGGGTCGCATGTGCTGCTTGAATGTACGCTGTGTCGCTGTTGCAGTGCTGAGAAACCACCGCGGCCTGCCAACGTCGCTCGTCAACTCCACCAAGCAGGTGAACAAGGTGAAGCCAAACGTCAACAGGAGCACTCCGGACAGTGTCACCTCACCCAACCATACTTACAGGTACTGTGCAGTCTGGTCTCGTCATTTCTTGCCGTACACTTTAGTGATTGCCAGACTCTGCATTCAGCTGTATTCTCTGTAAAGTTAATTTATTTTACATCACTCGTGTGTAGTTGTTATAAATATATTTATTAATTAACTTAGTAAAATTAATTATACGTTTTCATATGATGAAACATCTGAAAGAAAATTGTGAAATGGGGTATGCATAAAATCTCTTATGTACATGTCACAATACAGCAGTTTGATAGTTAACCTCATTTTAATGGCTAGGAATGGCAATGCTTGGAATCGTCTTTTTAGAAGCAGATGCACTAACACAATATTGCTCAATGAACTATGGTGTGCGAGAGCCAAAACACTGTTTACGAAAGTTTTGATAATTGAAACGGCAGTACTAAAGAATCAGTATTGTGGCAAGAGAATATCGGAGAAGGTATTCAAAGCCCCTAGATTTTTGGTACATTAAACAACTGAAAATATTATAAACTTATTAGAAAATTCTTAAATTTTATTTAGGAAATTATTTAAATAGTATTTTCTTGCCCTCATTTTGGTGACGTACTGTTTTTAACTCGCCTTCTGTTTGCATAATGAGCGTGGTTAATGACTGTTGGTTAGCGTCCATCATTGTTTGCAGCTAAACTTGTCGTGGAAATGTCTTAATTTGCAAAGTTGATGCAGCTACTTCCCTGTTGTGGTGTCAGTAAGGGCGAGTGACGGTATTGGTTTGGTGCTTGTTCGTGATATGCTCTACTGCTGTGGACAGCTGTCAATGTTCATCTCGAGCAGGACTGGTGGCTCTCCAAACCGGTTTGTTGTCGTTCTCCACGTGGGCAGCACGACCCTTGTGAGAGGTGTGGCGACCTTGCAAAGTGCTAGCTGTGTGGCAGCACGGATGGTAGAGTGCCTCGTAGGGTGTCTGTTGACAGAGGTAGACTGTGCAACACCTGGGAGCCAGGGGTCGTGGCTCACCGTAACCAGGGGCATGTTCAGCTGGAGTCCTGGGTACAGGCATGGTACTGTAGTTGCGATGCACAGCTCTTCTTTGATTGTTGACTGCAAGGCCTGCATGTTCGAAGATTGCAATAGGCTCTTCATGGTAAACTGAGCACTTCTGAAAGTCCTGCATAAGATCTACTTCCACCATAAGTAGAATTAACATTGCCATGGGTCTGATCAGTTTATTAATGCATTGGTCAAGTGAAACTGTAAAAATGTTAGTCAAGTAAATATTTTATGAATTTACTATTATTACANAGCCAGTATAGCAGCTGCCTTCCGATCGCTCTACTTACTTTCCCTTCTATGGGTGAACTGTATTTACCAGGCAACGATGTCCCTAGCTAGAGTGTATCCCAGAAGGGGTAGATCCCTCCGTGCCAGGCCTGGCACTCCTTCTGTCGGGTTTATACGCGGTGGATGGAGTGGGTTAGCTGACAAGGGGAATCTAGCTTCTTTGTCATGTGTCTTGCTATTGGTCGTGGCTCTGCCGTACGTGTTCACCAGGTGCCTTTACATGCCTGGTCCACACTGACCGCAGTTCTACACTTTGGGAATTATCATAAATAATTGGCTCCACACAGTCAGTTTTATATTGCTGCTCTCTCTCCTGACAGCAGATGTGTGTGGTTATTAAGGTGTTAGCAGTGCAGTGGGTCGCATGTGCTGCTTGAATGTATGCTGTGTCGCTGTTGCAGTGCTGAGAAACCACCGCGGCCTGCCAACGTCGCTCGTCAACTCCACCAAGCAGGTGAACAAGGTGAAGCCAAACGTCAACAGGAGCACTCCGGACAGTGTCACCTCACCCAACCATGCTTACAGGTACTGTGCAGTCTGGTCTCGTCATTTCTTGCCGTACACTTTAGCGATTGCCAGACTCTGCACTCAGCTGTATTCTCTTTAAAGTGAATTTATTTTACGTCACTCGTGTATAGTTGTTATAAATATATTTATTAATTAACTTAGTAAAATTAATTATACGTTTTCATATGATGAAACATGTGAAAGAAAATTGTGAAATGGGGTATGCATAAAATCTTTTGTGTACATGTCACAGTACAGCAGTTTGATAGTTAACCTCATTTTAATGGCTGGGAATGGCAATGCTTGGAATTGTCTTTATAGAAACAGATGCACTAACACAATATTGCTAAATGAACTATGGTGTGCGAGAGCCAAAACACTGTTTACGAGAGTTTTGATAATTGTAACGGCAGTACTAAAGAATCAGTATTGTGGCAAGAGAATATCTGAGAAGGTATTCAAAGCCACTAAATTTTTGTACATTAAACAACTGAAAATATTATAAACTTATTAGAAAATTCTTAAATTTTATTTAGGAAATTATTTAAATAGTATTTTCCTGCCCTCATTTTGGTGACGTACTGTTTTTAACTCACCTTCTGTTTGCATAATGAGCGTAGTTAATGACTGTTAGCGTCCATCATTGTTTGCAGCTAAACTTGTCGTGGAAATGTCTTAATTTGCAAAGTTGATGCAGCTACTTCCCTGTTGTGGTGTCAGTAGGGGCGAGTGACGGTATTTGTTTGGTGCTTGTTCGTGATATGCTCTACTGCTGTGGACAGCTGTCAATGTACATCTCGAGCAGGACTGGTGGCTCTCCAAACCGGTTTGTTGTCGTTCTTCACGTGGGCAGCACGACCCTTGTGAGAGGTGTGGCGACCTTGCAAAGTGCTAGCTGTGTAGCAGCACGGATGGTAGAGTGCCTCGTAGGGTGTCTGTTGACAGAGGTAGACTGTGCAACACCTGGGAGCAAGGGGTCGTGGCACACCGTAACCAGCGGCATGTTCAGCTGGAGTCCTGGGTACAGGCATGGTACTGTAGTTGCGATGCACATGCTCTTCTTTGATTGTTGACTGCAAGACCTGCATGTTCGAAGATTGCTATAGGCTCTTCATGGTAAACTGAGCACTTCTGAAAGTCCTGCATAAGATCTACTTCCACCATAAGTAAAATTAACATTGCCATGGGTCTGATCATTTTATTAATGCATTGGTCAAGTGAAACTGTAAAAATGTTAGTCAAGTAAATATTTTATGAATTTACTATTATTACACTTAACATACTTTAAAAGAACAGAAAGCAAAAGGAATCATTTCATTATTGACAAATGTTTACCTAATACTTTACCTTAATGTTGAGTGAGTGAGTGAGTGAAGAGATATGGGCGGCTCTTAACAGCGAGGTTTGAGAGCCGATTTAACGTTAATACTCGGAACTACTTTCCTTAGTTATTACCAACTTGACTGGGTGCATGCCAGTCAGTGTGTCCGTTAAAGTATGTGGAGGTAGGAGCAGTGACATTTTTCAAAGTTGATTTCAAAAGTGCTTAGTTAACAGCCTATAGCAGAGGGCTGTTGCTTTTCTCTCTGTCTGCCCTTCCAAGAGAGCATCATGTCCTGTTTCCAAGGTTTGTTTAGCCTGGGTGGCCTCTATGTCTGTTCCCTTTGCCGCTCCTCTTAAGGAGAATGGACTAAATCATACACGATTAGACAGCAAATCAGAGAGAGGCTAAATTTGTCAATACTTGAATGTTGTTTTGCTTGTTTTCCCAGGGATACCACATTCTCTCTTTCGACAAGTGTGTTCTCTGGTGGTTGAGGTGTAGATGGGACTTAAGTGTGTGTGCCCCTTCCGTGTTCCCCTTTGTGGGTTAACGAGTATCCCTGAAATAGTGTAAGTAGAACTGTGTAAAGAAAAGCAAATATAATACAGTAAGATAAAGGACTGGTGTTAAGATGAAGAGAGAGGATAACTTTCCCAGAATGAAGAGGTGGGAGTCTGTGCTCTTGTTGATGTCAATTTGTTGTTTCTCGGTGGCAAACATTTGAGTCTCGACTTTAGCTAGCATGCCTGAGGGATGAATACCTAACTAGACAAACTTTAATATTATGGGCTTGTTTGTTGTTATCACAACTGGACTGGGGTGAGGGAACAGATCTCCCTAGGTTAGGCTGGCATACAAGTGAAGTAACATGGAGAGTCACAAACTGATATGTTACAACGTTTGTTGTAAGCAGCAACATAAAGTGCTGAAGACTAGTGTTGTCAGTTGCCCTAGAGTACCTGCTCAGATGTGTGATATGAGTAGTTCATTTCCAAAGCATCTCTTGTCCACGAATATGACCATTTCCAAGAATGGTCCTGTTGGTTCCTTCTTAGCCTTTGCTATGAAATGACAAATGTTTTATAGGTCCAAAACAGCTTGGAGGCCATTTAAACGCACATTTAAAATTTGTTCAATTTCCAAAGTACTAAATATAATTTATTTCATTTTAAGGGGAATGATTGGTTTCAGAAGGCTCTTATTTCTGCAGACAATGTTCGTGAATAGCAGTCACATCCATACCAAAGTCATACAGCCACATTAAGAAATACAGTCCATATACATTTTTCACTGTTTCCCGAAAATCAATTTACACTGATTAGGATCCCTTTGGAAATGGACTACTCATATGTGCATAACACTCACCATCACATGATGGTCGCACCGTACAGTTTTAAGTGTTGACAAGGGTGAAAACATTTTTACAGCCTAAAGTTGTAATCTTTTTGGCACTGCAGTCAAGCCATAAAATGTGGGCACGTGCCCTATGCCAGATGCCCCTCCACAAACTAATTCATGGGGAGGGTAATTCCATCATCCTCCTCTTCACAAAGTGTAAAGGGGACGAGTTGAAGCAGCTCAGGCCGAAACTAGTCGCAGCTGAAGGTAGCCAGCGATGACAGAAGTGTGTTCGCTTCCCCTCACACAGGGTGCAGAGTTTATCCTTTGTTAAGGCTATCCACCTGCAACCAGACAGCCCAAATGAGGGAGGAAACATCGATCCCATACTGGTTGCTAGGCAGCGACTTCCCCTCTTACCAGGACGTTTACTTGAACAAACTATTTAAGGGAAATTTTTGCTCTTTACAGGGATTGGGTGTCAAATGCTGACCAGGAACTTAAACTTGCATTGCAAATGGGTATTGTTAAAAATTTTTGTGTCAATTATCTAACCAGTGATTTACATAGTAGTGGTAGCACTCCCAATTTTGAAGGAAATTTTAGTCTAAAACGTGTGACCATTATAGAATGAAATATGGTACTTAAGAATACAGTGTCAAAACAGCCACTTATACCGCAAACTCCAGTTTCGCTCGTCATTGGCCAGCAACAAGTCCGAACGCCATTTCCCATTGAGGACCTGGTAACCTACTTGCCAGCCCAGCCAGTAATGCAGACAATAGGGAACCTCATGCATCATGCAGCAGCCAGCCAATCAAAGACAAGGCTTGTTCCCCGTGGCTTAAGTAGCAGATCAGATAGTGGGTATGCTCCCATCATCTTGTCTCTGTGTACTTATCTACAGCGACTGCTACTGAGTTGACTAGTGCAGGCGTCATGAGGATAACTGACATAGTTGACATTGCACACAGGCACTTGACCATGTGGCTGGAGTGGTGTCTCCCTCTACTACAAGTGACGGTACTTGGATTGTCGCAGGTGCTTGTCTTCACGCCACAAACAGGGACTATTGCACAAGTCACAACTTTACCTGTGCATTAAACTTGTGCAGTTTATGATTTTGAGGTTTTGCAAAACTAGTAATTTATGTTTTCATTCTGCTCATTATGTCAAGTTTCAGATTCTGGAAGATGTAGTAAAAAGTAAATAAATACAAAAATCTTATAAAAATGCAAGAAAATACTAAATTAAGTTAAATAAAAATGTTAAATATTTAGGGAGAAAACACAAAAATGTAGAGTCAGTTTGCATAGTGAATAATAATAAATTCCACAATGGTCATGAAGGGAAATACTTTAATATAAATGATGTACTATTCATAACATATGCAATTTTATTTTGAAAAGTAGACAGAATGCACAAATACTTAGAGGACGGAACTCGTAGATAGACACACACAGTGTGGCACCACTCACCGCCTGATGAAGCTGGTCTAGCCAGCAAAACATTGCGTGACCACGCTTCCGCGTGGAAAATGTGTGCGTCTATATACGAGTACTGCACTGTGAGTACTTGTGCATCCTGTCTACTTTTTATAATATAATCCGTAGCCTAGTGGCCTATTCCCGCTATATAAATTATTTTGTGATAGACAAAGTTTTTGTGGTATTAATTTATTACATTTTGTTGTATCTCAGTACAGTTACAGATTTTTTAAGATAAATCATTAAAAAAAATGCTAAAGATTATTTTTTACTCTACTGACCATACAAAAAGATGACTGTGAGTTGTGCACACAACTATTCCTAGTTGTTGACACTGCTATCGGTAAAAGTGTGGCCCACGACTGCCAACTTGCTGGTTTGCAGAGGTTCCTCAACATGTCTTCTGTGAACCTAGATGTGGCGGCACCCAGCAAGACCTCGCAGTAAACATACTTGTTCAAAACATAGAGTAGATGCACAATTTTACAAGTATGGATTGTACGAGGGTAGCAATTTAATGATGTAATTCTTGGTAAATGCCAAATATTAAAAAAAATTTGCTCACCAACAATAAAATGCAGCTGTTGTAATTTTGTTGTCCTTAGTCACATTATAAATCAAAAAAATCTTTGTGAAAATTGGTTAAAAACTGTGGCTGAAGTAGTTTAGAACGAGTGTTTTTGTAACACAGCATGCATGGATGATGGAGGGAAAGGAACAGTCCACACTATTATCACTCCTCAAATTATCTCTTCATCCCCACCTGGTCAGCCATAAGAGAGTGCGGGGATGTCGCGCTTGTTGCTAGGTTACCATAGCCCTCTGGTCGGCCATGAGAGGGAGGTTGTCACACTAGTCGCTAGGCAACCATAGATTACCTTGCCATTTATGTAAGAGGGGAGAAACAAGATCGTGCTTGGCCGTGCCAAGTACTACAGGGGACAGGCAAAGCTTATGCCTCCAAGCTGGATTTTTACATGTTAATTGGTAAAGTATTCCCATACATGTAGATATTGTTTTTACTACATAACTTTTTTTATGGGCAGGTATCAGACTTTTGAAATTATTATTATTAAAGGATTTATTTTAGACACACAGGTATATAAGTACAGTTTCTATGTTTTTATCTATGATCTTTTATGATTAATAATTCAAAACATCCCTTGAATTCCCCATAATATTTCTCTTGTGTTTGCTACAAGTTTCGTGATATTCTGACTTATTACTTAACTGCATATTTTTTGGTGACAAAGAGATCTTATATGCCCTTCAAGAATGTCTGTTTATTCAGACGACTTGTATTTATCTAAAGATGTTAATATTTCAATAATAAATATTATAATTTTTGTGCTAGAAGCCTCTGAAAGGGACTTCACACTTTGTAAAACTTAGTGCTGCTGATGCTTTTGGCAACAAAATCAAGTAAAGTGTATGCTTTTGGGTATTATTATGTTTGGAAGAAATCTACCTTTTAGATTAAATTAATATTTCATTTAAAAATCCTGTTAGTTTTAAGCCAGAGACAACTTAACGTAAACTTCATGGGAAAAAACCCACTTTAATGCAAATTTTTAGATCTGTAGAAGTTAAATTGGTTAGTTTTGATTTTAACTATACAAGAATAAAAATTTTGCAAAATTATTCCGAATATTTGTGATGCCTCATAGAATTAGGTGTTTTCTGTATAAAAATAGGTTGGAAAATACAAGGTACACATTTGACACTTTAATTGTGCAATCTTTGGAGAGTGAAGTTCCAGCAAAAGTTGCAGACTTTGAGGAAAGGTTGTTGCAGTACTTTCTGCCAGTTGAATTGTTACAAGTGAATCCTTATTGTAGTTGTCACCAGGTGTGGCACCAATCAGCTTTATAGGCTGACGAACACAGTTCTGGCATTATTGATACTGCCAAACTCTTTGAAACTGTTACACAGTACTGGTAAGTTTGAACAGACATACGTTCACTGTAACATTGTCAGGTAAAAAGTGTCTCAACTATTGCTCTTATTCGAAATATCTATATTAAATTAGTCTATTTAAGTAACGTTGTTAAAATGTGTCAGTGGAACTGTATGTCTATTTTTGTAGTTAAAACAAGGAGTGGAGATATGTACAGACAGCACAATTGTATTAATATAGATGTAAAAGCAGTGTTGTCAGTAAGCAGAGAAATGTATTTAAACGATCCAGTTACTAGTGTTGTGTGTGACTGTGTGAAGTGTTAGCAGTGTGTNAGATGCAGTTACTAGTGTTGTGTGCGACTGTGTGAAGTGTTTGCAGCGCGTGCGTGTGCGTGTGCGGGTGTGCGTCAGCAGCTCAGGGTAGGTGATGGTTGTGACTCCGCTGGCCAGAACTGTCGCAATATTGCTGTTTAATGTCGTTACAGGCCTCAAGAGGATGCAGGATATGCTGGCTATCATCTTGCCTATGAAGTAAAAAAACTCATGTATGCTTCAATCTCTTTCTACACACTTTCTTATGTCTGTTAGAAACCTCTATTGCAAACCCGCTCAAAATGTCTCTCTTTCTGTATTTTTACTTTATTTCATTTCTGTTTTAGATTTGTAGGCACGTTCTGCAGCTGGCTGATTGAACCATGCTAATATAGTTGCCTCTTTTAGCAGCCATTGTGCATGCCTTCTGTACTGTTTGTTTTGTAGTCTGTGTGTTTAAACATTTATTACTATGTGTATCTGTTTTCTTTGTGTGTTTGTGTACTCGCACAACAATTTTGTAGATGCCAGACAGTGTTAAAAAACTTCTCATTTTGGTTTGTTATGGATTCTTAGCATTCCATCGTCTCATTTCTACACAGTTAGAACATTCACAATGTTAGACCTTGCTTACCGTATCCACCCGAATATGACAGTTTTTTTAATTACAATTTTTACTTCCATTTTTTTGCATACTAAAAATTTTGAAGGCAAAGTTTTTTTTTAGTTTTTTTTTCTCGAGTAGTAGTACTTGGTGGTCTATGTTTATTTTTTGGCAAGAAATACATTTAATTACAATACAAGCCACTTAACAAAATCTTAAAAACATTAAGAAACTGAGCTTTGTCATTAAAAAAAATATAGTGTTGAACATAGCAAGTCTGATTTCCTTAGGTTTTGATGCATTTTAGGTTTACCATACACTGTATATTATTAACTGCAAAGAATTTGATGATGTTAAACCTTGATTTAAAAGTCAAGATTAGATAATGCAACTAATAACATGGCCAAATAATTTGTGGATATAAATGTTTGTTGTAGATGTAGTAAAATGTGGGGTAGGCTTATTTCCATGGTTGTCCTATATTAGGGTATATACGGTAGGTGTTGCATTGTGTTATTGTTAGTTGTTAGTGTGCAACACTGATGATCAGATAAGCAAGTCCTGTATCTGGTTGCTGTCGTGGTAGCCTGCCGCACTACTATGTAACTGCACGCGAGTGTTTTCAACTCTATGTCTGTGTTGCCCTGTTTTCTACCTTCATCGCTACATACAAGTAATCTGTGCTATAAGAAACATAAATATCATCACTTAAGCATTATAAACACACGTTTATTATCATATAAGCCTAAATATGAGTACAGTTTTTTTTTATTATAATTGCTACATCTGTCTTTCTACCCAGGTCACTAAGCATGTAGAGGGTTTTGTAGGACATTTGCAACAAAGATAAATTTTAGAATGCAGCATTTAATTTGTTTATAAACATCACTTAAAAGAAATATCCTTTCGTGCTTTTGGTGTCACAGTAAATGTGTTAACTTACAAGCAGTAGAAAGGAGAACAGGGTAAGAGGGTTAGTGAGATGCAGTAAAGTTGCAGTGCAGACATGTATGAGGAAGGCTGCCCCTAGCTAACAAGTACTCCACAACACTAGTCCTCGTGTATTAGCTGTGAGTAGTAGTTTTACACTCGAGAATTTACTGTAAACTGTTAAAAACTTTATGGAATATTTTCTTTGTACCTAATCTAGTCTTCTAATCCCAATAAATTAACAATTGATTCAAATCAGTTTCAACTAAATTGTTATAATCTTATTGAATGGTTTGGTATTGAACATAAACATTCTGTGCAATTTGTGTGTAAATAAAAATTTCCCCTTTTAATTTAAACCAACTGTAATAATATTAAATTATGGTTTAATTTCAGCCTTTTTTGATAGTAATTAATTAAATGCACAGAAATTTATGTTAATTTTAAAAGTACAGTAATTTGCAATTAAACTTAATTTATTTCTCATATTCCATATGTATCCCTCAACATTTCTTCAAGCAGTTTTTACAAGTAAAGTTATATTATCAGTTCTCTGTTCTTCTTTATTGGTTAAATTAGGCTTAGCACATTTTATTCACAATCCATGTGATGTCATTAAAAACATAATATTTTTTGTTTAGTGTGTGTGCATCCAGCAGTACTTCTACACAACATGTTTCAAATATATAATATTTATTGAAATGTGAATGACTTCCAAAACAACATAACATTAACATTTTTGCTTTGATATCAAATTATAATAGTGTCCCCCCCCCACCAAATATAATGTCCTGTATTTCAGCTAGTTTGTAATCTTGGCACTCAGTATGTACTTGTTCATTCAACATGTTTATCTATTGATGACAAAATTAAAAACTAAACTAAANTAATCTTGGCACTCAGTATGTACTTGTTCATTCAACATGTTTATCTATTGATGACAAAATTAAAAACTAAACTAAATTTCTTTTTCAGTGGGGCAAAATTTTGACACTCAAGTTGAAGTGAACTGCATTAATTATTTGAAAAATAAAATATGTGAGCAAAACTCTTGTGGTAAAATTTTTGGGAATAAATAAGTTTTATTCATAAGTTGTTAATAATATACAGTAAACCATCCTCACTCCTGTTTAAAATACGTAATCAAGTTACGGAGTCGTTGTTGACTCATTTAGGTTTTTCAGTCACAAAGTTCATTCTCTTAATTCCTTAAAATTCCCTTTCATATGTGGCTTGTGTTGTAATGAGATATGTTGACCACCACTGACTGATACTCCGAGATACCAAACTTAGATGNTTTCATATGTGGCTTGTGTTGTAATGAGATATGTTGACCACCACTGACTGATACTCCGAGATACCAAACTTAGATTTTTTTACTTGACAATAATAAGATGACCCTGTATTTTTTAGAAGTAAGAATTAAAGTAAAATAAAGTCTTATTTTCTGGTAAATATGGTTGTACATAGTAATAAAATATGACATATGTAAATCATGATTCACTTAGCTTCCAATGAACATAAACCACATTGCCTAAAACTGTGTTGGATGCTCTTCACTCTGTGCTATATGTGTTTGTACACATGTTCTTCCAAAACTATGTAAGTTGAAGAAATGTTGATAGCTACTTCAAACGCTTTACTGTTACATCTTATACTTCTCTAAATGCTTAAGTTACATTTAGTCATGTGTTGTTTGTCACTGTGTGCTGAATCATAATACTATTTGAAGTTGTTTTTATTTCCCCTTCATGAATTTTTCTTACCATTCTGGCTGGTACACACACGCAGCTATCGCCTCTCTCTCTCTCTCTCTCTCTCTCTCTCTCTCTCTCTCTCTCTCTTTCTCTCTCTCTTGTCGCAGACAGCATGAACCAACAATCTTGCACCAAGCCTTGTTTTACTTCTTTCCTCTGTTGCTCGTTTCACTTTTCTTTCCATTTTTCCACCCGCCCTCACCCTCCCGCCAAGCACTCAGATTTGCTTGAAACTCACCTGTGGAAAGACTGTAATCACACAAAGTCTGCATTGATTGCCAGACGAAAGATGCTCAGAATTTTTCTGCTGAAATAGTTGGTATTTTGAATGATGGTTTGCCTGTGTTAACCTCAACATTCACTTGTAGTGCTGGTAGTATTGTGCTCAGTGCTGTGGCTCTCTGACAAGCAAGCATCGAGTGTGGACTTTGTTATCTAGTGCGAGAGTTTGTGTTGGAGTCACTGACAAGTGCCACTAGCTAATTATAGGATCCAGTGGGGCCAGCAGTATTCAGAGTCAATGTGTACTATAGTAGTGTTCTCACGCACTGTGCTTTCCAGTAAAAATGAAAATGTGGCTCCTTGTGCTGCTAGGGACGTTAGCTTCATTTTATGTCATATAGTGTGTCTTCATACAGGTTTCTTGCAGGAATTCTAATTTTTCTTTATCTTTGAGAGCACTTGCCTTTCCTGGCCAAAAATATTCTTGTATGGTCATGGTAGAAGTATTTTAACCATCTGTAAGGAGATTCTATCTGTTTGATACTTCATGTGTTTTATGGTGTGATTGCATAAATAATATTACATATGAAAGAGTCAAGTATTAAGGTTTTCATAAATAAAGTTCAGTAGTGAAGAGTTTTGTTGTTGCGGAAGCAAAGTCACAAGCTTACGTCAATAAACAGCCTGTATAGTTGATGCATGGTGTGGGTCTTGTAGGAGTTGTTAGACCACTTTGAACATAAATACACATAAACACAGTGCAAAGTGAGAATACGTATAAGTAAGGCAAGGGATGTGGTGACTGTTCATTGCAGTAATGTGAGCAGTTGGCCTCACATCCAGCTGTACTGCTACAGTCACACCAGAGAGAGCGGCATTTGTCCCACTGCTCTTTACTGGAACAAGACTGCGTGCTCAACATGCTTGTGCACGCGTACACACACACACTCTCTCTCTTCTTTCCACCTCCATGTTGCCCATGTCTTTTGTGGTATCAATGATGTGTCTGGTCTGACAGTGTCTCGTACTGGTAATGAATGTACCCTGACCCTTTGAAGTTAATTTGTTGTATATGTATGACTTGATGTTAGTGGTGCCTAGCCCACCATCCATTGCCTTGTGCTTGTAATGTATTAATGGGAGTTGAGTCGTGTGGTGCACGTCATGCTACCTCTCCGCCCAATACATATTTGTCTTTGAAGCGATGTAGCGCCCTTAGAACCAAAGTGGTTGTGATATTATCTGTTTAATGAATGTGGTAGGATTCAATGTAACATCTATATTAAATTATATTTTTAATGTTTTTGGTGTGTATGAATTGAAACTTTATTTTGGTGTCACTTATTAGATTGTGTACTTGGTGTGGACGTTAGTTGGGCAAAACTTTTGAGAATCGGAGTTGATGCATTGTTGTCGTCTCGTAAGAGCCACTGTTTCAGAGTTACTGGCACAGCCATGTAAAGTACACATATCTCAGCATGTCACCATAATGATGAATGCACCACGTTTGCACTAGAGAAATAAGTTTTCAGCCTGTTTACCACAACCATACAAGCTATGCGTGTTCCGCATCAAGAGCAAAGACGTTGCAGCAAGAAGATTTGTATATCTGTGTGTGTGGTTGGGAGGGTTTTGGTGGAGGGGGGAGTTGATGTGTGTGTTTTTTTACATTAGCTTGTGTGCACCGTGGTGGAGCATTACAGTTTTTCCTAAGGCTACGGCAGTCACACTGCACCACATAATTGTCAACCTGCAGTGCAGTCTGTGCATTATTCTGAGCTATTCATGTTGCATGAACTTTGCATTGACCTGTACTAACATGAGTGCTGGGGTGTTAGCTTAGTGGCTGCCAGTTTCTGTAACCCCTCGCTCAGTCTGGCAGAGGGAGTATTTTACGAGCTCTCCAAGACACCCCATCGAAGGCCAGTCAGCAATCTCTGGTACATCATTCTGCAGAGGTGCCTACAAGGCGGGTCCATNGATGTGTGTGTTTTTTTACATTAGCTTGTGTGCACCGTGGTGGAGCATTACAGTTTTGCCCAAGGCTACGGCAGTCAAATTGCGACACATAATTGTCTATCTGCAGTGCAGTCTGTACATTATTCTGAGCTATTCATGTTGCATTGACCTGTACTAACATGAGTGGCTGCCAGTTTCTGTAACCCCTCGCTCAGTCTGGCAGAGCTCTCCAAGACACCCCATCGAAGGCCAGTCAGCAATCTCTGGTACATCATTCTGCAGAGGTGCCTACAATGCGGGTCCATTATACAAATTGCATCATAGAAATGTTAGGAGGATGGGGTGTGGAAAGTTTGTCACTCTCTGGGATGATAGAGGTTGCCTGACCACGTACCCACCACTAAAAGCCGAAGAAAGGTTAAATGCTCGGGGCACCAGTTAGCCATGGTAGATTAACACACATAAAGCATGAATCCTCTGGGTGGTGTGGAACATTCAGCCAGTGTGGCTGATGAGCACGGGCGATAAAAAAGAGAACTTGCTTATTCTCCGCGATCTGCGGTGCTGTTGGAGTCGCACTGCACGTTCATAAAGAATGGACTTTTACTGCTACGAAATAAAACATGTGTTGATGCTTAGTCACTGATTTATTGGTTGTAGTCACCGTGTGGTACATTGCACAACACTAAATCTGATAAAAATTACAAGGCCCTTCAAAACACACCAATTAAAGTTTATGCTCCCAGTCTATGTTTATGCCCCTTGGAATTACACAAAAATTGAGTCCCATTCAATCTCTGTTGCCAAAATACTGATGAATTGAGAACCAGAGGCAGCCGGCACCACATATCTATCACCACGTGCCTGGCCGCGGGGCACCATCATTTGAGCATAAAAACCCAATAAATGAGCCCACAAGTGGTGAGGGCACTCGTGGGGGCTATAAAAAAAAGGTTCCAGCAATAATTAATAAGCAGAAAAGAAATTAAGGATCAGTTGTACAAACTAGAGATGCAGACCCCTATGGAACACACATCCGCCCCTCACCGCTGCTGTTTCAAGACTGGCAACGTAGCGGCTGGAAGGCAACCTTTCCAGGTCTCCCTGCAACTGTTACACAGAACACTTTAACCGAAAGCAAAACTGAAAGAGTGAAATGTTAATTCTTGCCCATAAATTATTCCAAAACATAATAATTCTGCCCTTGTGTTAAACATAACTGCAAAAATTAAAAGTACTTGAAATTGGCTTGACCCAGGGGGCCGAGACTATGGGGTATTGCTATCTTGAGGAGTCTGAGAGTACATGACATCACGTGGCACTTTGGCAACATGGTACCAGCCTGTGACATCACGTTTCTGCCACACACTTTAAACTGGCAACCTTTTCCGTACTGCTCTCCCATCCTGCTCCCCTACCCTTACTCACATAAGCACTGAGGGTGTTCTCCAGGTGCTGCTGGATAGCCACCAGGACTGAGCTAAAATGAGGAAAGNTCCTACCCTTGCTCACATAAGCACTGAGGGTGTTCTCCAGGTGCTGCTGGATAGCCACCAGGACTGAGCTAAAAATGAGGAAAGTACGAAGACAGGTTCTTATCAAAAAGTTTGTTTTGTTTTGGGAACAGACACAAGGTAAATAAGATGGGAGGAACTAGAAAGAAATTTTAGTGTGTTGAAAATGGGAAATGGGACAATTTCTCATCCTAGTTTGCATATAGATGAGTTCATCCCCTCTCTGTCTCCATTTCTTCATTACTTTAATAGCTTTGATGATATTTTACACTGCTGGCCATTAAAATTGCAACTCTAAGAACAACATGAACTATCACGATCATATATATCGTATAGAACATGAGGAAATCAGTACTGTGTGGACCCACCGCGGGCAGCACCTGTTGCTACACGGCGTGGCATTTGAGGAAGATTTTCTAAACGTCCATCTGTGGTATGTCCGCCCATGCTGCATGGATGCATACGTGCCCAAAGCTCATCCATTGTGGCCACGGGTGTCCTGTGGCAGGTCAGTCGTCATCCGACAATGGACTTCACATTTTTGATGGGAGAGAGATCTGGAGAGTGTGCAGGCCAAGGAAACAGTGCAACATAGTGTTCGTCCAGGAACAGTCGGACAATGTGTGCTACATATGGTCACACAGTGTCCTGTTGGTACAGAGCCCCAAGCTGGTCCTGAAATAGGGGACAACCGCAGGCTGGAACACCTCTGAGATGTAACGGCTACTGATCAGTGTGCCAGTGATGTGGACAAGGCGGGAGTGGGACTGGAAACAGATTTCACCCGATACCATAACTTGGGGTACTGAGCCGGTACGACAGTGCATAATGCATGACTCGGCCAGGCGTGCGCCGTGGTGCCGACAGACACAAATGTGACCATTGTGGTGCTGCAAGCAGAAGCGGGATACGTAAGACGATGGCATGTCATTTGTGTTTTCAGGCCCGACATACCATGCGCATCATTGCAGCTGCAGGTGCCTGTGGTGAGCAGTCGGTAGCAGCCGCAGTAATTCTCAGATATGCAGTGGATTCTCTAGCCATCGTTTCTCAGGGGACTGACAAAAAATTCTAATACATGCAGACTTTCAATGCATGTGGTCTTGAAATGCAGATAAATCAAAAAGTGGGACCGGTCAATATGTTCCATGGATGCCGACTTTCAATCCATCTGTGTTCAATACATAGAGGTTCCACTGCAGTTCATTCATGGTTACTTCCAACTTTTCTGAAGCCCTGCTAAAGTTTTACTTCCAGGATATTCCTCCGCCTCATGCAAACAAAGCTTAACCGAGTTTAGAAAATTACACCAGCGGGACAACGCACCAGATTCTTACGCACTCATGTTAATAATATTTTGCGTAAGAATTATTTCTTACCAGGCATTACCAACACACCTATTTTCTCCTTATTTTTATTCATAGTTATAAATGAAGTGTTATAATTAATAGATTTACTAATAAATGTTCAATTTATCCAAAAATAAGGTACTTTTATGTCAACACAAGTATAAAACGTTTGCGATACGTGGCGTATTTAGGAAACAACCGAGTACGTCATACATGGGGTTATTTTTCAAATGTTTGATTCAAAATGTGTGAAGAAACCTTGAATAGACCATACTAGAGATGGAAATTAACTGTGCTTGCACACATCGATTTCTGTGCCACATGCCTGAACTTTTGAGTGGGGATGTTTGAAGTGGCTTTTTTGTGGCTGTATGGTCCATAATCACCATGCATACCTGATGTCTGTCCTTGTGCTGGTTGGTGCAATGGGGCTGTTGACGTCTTTCATGTTACTTAGCATGTCCTTCCTTGACCCACTGATTCCATATCCACTTCACTAAGTTGCATATCATCCAACACGAGAACCAATTTTGTGGTATGATAGTCCACTATCCTGATTGGCCACAATTCTCCTATGGTTAAAGGTGCAATCTTGTTTGCGTGGTTGGTGTGTCTTCAAAATGGCATGCTCACTCCATCTGTGCACACAAACTGCGGGTAAACACAATGTCACTACCTCTCAGTGGCTCCCCAAACTCCACTTATATACCACTATCAGTGTCACCATTGGTGCACCCTGCTCTATGCATTCTCCCAATGTGGGATCCTTCAGGTGTATCCTTCTCGATGTGCAATTTTAATGGCTAGCAGTGTATATAGGCCAGGTAATATGGCTAATAAAATGTGCTGATAAGTAAACATTAGCAAGGAAAGCTGGAACAAACTTTGTTATACAATTTAAAGTACTTTTTAAACTTCCAATTTTGCAACCCCTTACTACCCCAGGTTCGGGTGCTTTATTAGAAAAATTTGGTGTTCATTAAAAGGTTAATTCAATATTTTTTCTAGAAATTTTTGTACCATTTATGAGCTAACAGGGCAGGTAATTTCACAGTCTTGTTTCACACCTTTTTGTAGCATCAAATCTCTGATAAAATGCTTAAATAGCAGCTTATGTCCTTATTTTTTTTAAGGAACTATTATTTCATGCACATAGGATAAAAAGTAATAATTGGCAAGGAATGACAAATAGCTTATTAGTTATCAAAGCCAAACAAATCCTATACAATTTTTGATCACTGAACACTTCCGAGTTTTCCTACAGCCAAATGTTATTTTAGTTCAATGCATAACCTTTAAGCATTTATGTATGTAAAATTCTGGGGGTGCAAGTGTTTTGTCATAGCAAATTAGGAGCCAGTCCATTCTGAATAACTTTCCAGCTACAGTCTGGAGTCAACAATTTTCTCCATCCATTTCTGAACTTGGTGATACGCTTGAAAACAGTGATGCAGTATTGAAGAGAAGCTTGTGTTTGAGGAAAGGAAAACCGATTAAAAATTAATTTTGCTTGGTGATTTCTAGAGGAGTGATATCTCAGCTATGGGAGGAATTCATTCTCACTCACACCATAATAGTTGAAGCGCAAATTTTCTTTCACATCTCGGGAGTTTTGCCAGAAGTCTCTCTGTTTTTGAAAATGCTTCTGCTGAACTTGGCAATGTTACTAATGGTGGAGGAAAATTTGTACTTTAGCTATACGATGATAGAAAGAATGATTTTCTTCCAGAGCTGAGGTATTGCTCTTTTGCCAAATCACTTGCAGGTGCCGGAAGTTAAGGAGTATTTAGGCTCCCCTTATACCTTAATTACCGTGTCCAATTGTTGCAGGTCTATTAAAGGCTGACCTGCACGCCTGAGATAATGACTGCAAAATACTTTGTGACTTGTTAATTGTATGTAGACTTCAACACTGGCTAAAGTGTATGTAACTTGGGTGTCGGTTACTGGGGTCCCGTAACCATAAACGCAGACAGGCGGTGCTCGAAATAAGAAACACAAGTAGTTGAGATACTGTGTATTTCTTGCATTAATTACACCAGTGGTGGCTCGTGAGTCCAGAAGTAGGTGAGACGCCATGAGGAAAAGGTGGGAATAGAATTTGGAGTTCACCAGGTTAAAAAAATGCTGCTGCTTGGAGTCTTATCACTAGAAACTTCTGAAATTGTGATAATGGAACTGTTAGTTATCTTTAGAAAATTATTCCATATTATGAACTTATATATATGTATATACTCACAGACATACACACACAAAACACAATTTGTAACTATTCTACTGAGTTTAGTCAACATAACAAGGTCAATACCATTAATTAAAAACAACTGCTCATTCAGTATAACAAGTTAGTATACAGATTGTTCTGGATATAAAAGGTCTCGTAATTCACCACACAGAAAATTGCCATATTCTATTCATTCTTAATCAAGTTGTATTTTGCGTAATACTTAAAAAACGTTGCATCTTAAAAAAATGTATGGGGTGAATATGAAGGTCTCTACAAATTTTTTCGTATCTCAGATGTTTTCTAATATTACATTGGCAAATAATTTTGCACTGAATTTTGGTTAAGTCTGATTGTCTTAAAACTTTACAACTTTGTAGCCTTGCATTCATGTTACTTTTACTTATCATTGCATGTAGAGACTGACATTAAAAAATATTAAAAAATTTTTTATTNAGAAACTTCTTATTTTTGATTTTTTACACCGCTGAAATTTTCATGTCCCAAGTCACATAGGTAGTTTTTCACTTGTGTATAATCAAATGTCACCTGTATGTAATTCCTGATAACTCCCAGCATGCAACACAACAAACAAACAACAGCTGGTTACAAACTGCTTGGAATTTAGTTTCCTTCTCGAGGGCATAAAATAAATATAACCGGTTCAGTATTTCTAGTGAAGGCGCATGCATCATGACATAGGTGATCAGCTGCAGCACTTGGTCTCCTGTGCGGGAAAGTGGGTCACGAGGTGGGGAAAGGAGTGGTTGGAGGGGGGAGCCAAATGCTTTATTAACATGCAGAGTTTATTATGCATTGAAATAAGTACCTAGTTTAATGCTAAACAGCAAACATGGGGAAATAAAATAAACACTCCAGATAACAGCTTCCACACAACCACTGTTATTCATCATAATATGAAGTTCTAAATATCCTAACAAACTGTTTATTAGCTGCTTCACTGACACGTTTTTGACACTAACAACACTAGTACAGGTCTTTCATGCACTTCCAAGTCTTTCTGGTCATAGTCTTTCTACTCATTAAAAGGTGTTTCTGTAATGTTACTCACAATATCGTTTATTGGGTTCATATTTCACTCCGCAATAAACAGATACGTCCTGCCATGCCGGGTCTAGAGACGCAGGCGGAATAAACGGTCCGACGTTGCTTCTTCTGCAAGGCTTGGAAAAACTTTGGAAGCATTCAGGTATTGACACAAAACAATGAAGACCGCCACAGTGCATCAACGAGAAGAAAAATACATGCAGTTTCCAAACACCGTCCCTATCAAAAACCGTCTATATTGCAGCATTCTCAATTTATTGACCTGCGTTTTTGAGGCGAAGCAGCTAGCACAACGGTGCTGTACTGTTTTTTTGTAGTGATGTTCAGTGCATCTGTGTAAGAACGGTGCAAGGACCATCTTTTTCCTTGATACTTATGGCTATTTCTGACTGGAGGAATTGTATAAAAAATGGATCAGACAGACAAAATAAAAAAAAATAGCAAATAAAATACTAATTATAAAATTTAGGTGAAGTGGTCCGTCAAGCGTGTCCATTATGAGCTGCCACTTAATTACACTCTGCTTCATGCAACATGTGAAGAAATTACAAGGAAGTGGTTCCCGGCCTGAGCCTACGAAGGTAGGCTTTGCTGCAAAAAACATGGTAAAATGTGTATGTGAATTTATGTGCAAATTGTGCTTCCCCGGGCGATGCTATTGCTAGGGAAGGTGAGGCGGCATCTCCAGGCATTAAAAAGAAAGTTTCTCTAGATTTACACAATTTCTGCAATTAAGATGGTTGGTTACAAAAGAATGAGGTGGCTGGAGCGCAGTGATGCATACCAGCCTCCGTGAGCCGCTATTTCTGACTGATGGGGCTCTTGGTACGTGACTGGGGTGACGCGCCAACTGCATGCCAAAACTAATGCACTTGCCGAAATAACACTAATAACTAGCATTTTTAAAATGTCCAAAAATTTACAATAACTCTCTGATAACATGAAATGCAATTATAATAACAAATTAACATTTAATGATGTAACAAAAATTAAACTTAAATTTGCTCTATGTGTATGAAAAACACTTTAAAAATGATTGGAAAGCTGCAAGAGCATCTTTAGTGTGAAAAGCACATACTTTAGGGTCTTTGCTCAATTATTTTGTTAAAAACAATTATGCGCCGTGCAAAAATGTGATGACAAATTTTCCNTGCGGAAATGTGATGACAAATTTTCCATACTACTTCTCACGCATATGAATTTCTCATACCCCTTGCCGGACGGATCCAACCTGCCGGGAGGGGTGGTAGGCGCACTGACTATTTTAATGTTGCCCCACGTCTGGACACCCATGTTTGTAATGTGGCAGCCTTCAGAAGTGGCGGCTGGAAATTACAGCTTCGTTTGCTCAATCGGTAGACACATGAAACTAAAAAAAAAGCACCATATGAATATAAAATAAAGTTAAGTCTCGGATTTGTTACTCTTATTTAACTATCACATGAACCAGTTCACACACAATCTTCACGTATGCAGAGTCACGAACAGTCAGTTTCACCTGACAAACAAACAAAGAGCAGCGCCCCAGTAGTTAATTAATTATGTATTATTAATCACGTCATTTAAAGCTTGCTTTGCAGGTACCAACCTCTCACACTGGCGGTAATAATTCTGCAGGATAAAGTTTGACAGTGTGGGGGATATTTGCCATGCTCGACGTGTCCTTTCCGAGTACTGGTTGACTACTGATCCTGTATACCGTTCTGCTAGCGGGCGGTACGCACACAGGGTATTAGTCGCCCCGTGCGTACCCCCACTCCTCGTCCCAGGGTGCCAAAAAAGTGACCAAATAAGGGCATGGCGTAGGAAGGAATCCCTTCTCCACGCCATACTGAACTGCGTCTTATTAAAAATATAATCAATGTTCTAGAACAAAAACTGTCTACTGCAGTTGGAAAGCTTCTATCTACTAGTGCTGACGCGAACAAAAACTAAGATTTCCGAAAAAGCAAACCTATGACCGATAAACATTCTACCACACCAATAACTTGGAATCCTGATAAAATATTATTACTGCATCATTACACTATGTCATGTGCTGTGCACACACTGCGCGCTACTCGTGCCATTCTCTACGCAGCACTTCATGATGCTAGTGCGGTCGAAGTAGTGTTGGGCACATGACATGACGGACGGTCTGGAAGGCAGGACATCCTCCTGCATCTATTAATTTTAATATTTGGCATCAATATTAAAGTAAGTAGACTTTATTCAACATAATGTGTGGTAATAGGTAACTTCAGTTAATTTTTAAACCATAAAAAAATGGACAGACTGAGATTTTATCCTGCCTACCTTTCGTCTGTAGCCAGACACACTACGAGTTATGCTAACAGGACTCTTGCAAAGTGTGTGTGGATAAATTATATATATTCAGTTTCAGCAATTATTTTTTTGCTTTGTTTTAATGTTAGTTGTTCTTAAAACACGTCACACATATTACATAGTATTCTTGCAGACATTAACTTTTATTTGCAAAACAATTAAATTGTGCTGGTCTCCTAATTTTTTGATAAATAAATACACTGAGATGTATAATGATTTGCAAGAGTCATATTGTATATTGATTTTTGTCACGCTGCTGGCAAAATATGCGTTCTGCGCAGGTGCTGGGTTTAGGCTACAGATTAATCAAAAAAATCGTTGTTCTGAAATTAAGGAATGGGCCATGGTTTTACTAGTGAATGAGCTGACATTATAATGTTCCCAAATACATATAAGTCCTAGATGTGATATAAGCGCCACCAAATCTCTTATTAAAGCGTTCAGAAATATTGTACCAGTCTTAAGCTTGTTTTATATCGCCCTTATATATATATTTTTTTTATCTTAACGTCCTCCTTTCTGACTGGACGAAGTTTGGCTTGAAGAAGGGCAGGAAAGATTTTTGGTTGCAAAAATGTACTCTTGGAATTTTTCAACGATTGTTTTCTCAAGTTTCATACTGGTTTTTGATACGTGGATAATTTTCAGCTTGTTGGGTGACATAAGTTTAGATAAGCCACATCTTTCGCTACCCTAAGCCCTTCAATTACTGCCAACAAATAAACAATTTTTTTAAAGAAAAATTTTTGTCAACTGCGGAATTTGAGAATTATTAATGGTTGCAATGCGAGTTTAGGATGTTTGGTGCATTTTGAAATTGATGCTAGTGTTTGTCAGGACAGGTCGGAGTGTTATTATGTGTTGCATACTAGATATATCTCTTACTTATAATTAATTACGTCATGCTTAAGAAATGGAAAGTCCTTAGGCTAATTGAAAGTGAAGGTGCACTGGAGTACAATGGCTAGAGGATTGTAAAACCTTAGGTATCCGGACTAATGTTGCGCCAGATGGTTTGGAGCGCAGGAAATCCTGATATCGGATAGTATCGTTAAAATAC
>NQII01011730.1:0-27830 GCA_002778355.1 Clitarchus hookeri
TTGGCATTATGGCTAGTAGACAGGAAGAAACACAAGTAAGTGAAGGTGAAAACTTTTTGGGTTTTGGTACCAATTTGTCACATCAGGAAACATAATTCAACTTATCTAATATGGAAGTGAACACTTCAGTTTCAGGTCTTGATAATACAAATGGGGAAACTCGACACCTGAAATAAGTGATCAAATAAGCCTACTCATGANTCATAAGGCTAATGACAAAACAAAAAAACGAGTTTCAACAGTTAGCAGGAAAATTTGATGGATTCAGACAGATTTTGGGAAAAAATTTGACACGTAATTAACTGAAATTAATAATTTTAAAGCAGCAGTAAACATGGTGCAAAGTTGATTAGATAATCATAATGAAATTTTTGCAGAATTGAAGATTGACCTAAATGTGAAATTGACAGGTGTTAGGGAGGAATGTACAACCAAAGTAAACCAGGGTGAAAACACAGATGAAGAATTTTCAAATAATGTTTTTGTGAGTGAAAGTGAAATTGCAAAATGCCAGAGTAGAGTAGAAACTATAGCACAAAGTTGCCAAGGTTTAGATTCTGATGTAAACAAAATTCACATGGTACAGTAAACTGCAAAGAAACTTGTTTCTGCACAAGAGGGACAAAATATACAACATATTCAAGAAATTGAAAGGGTGTGGGTACAATTTCAGGAACAAAAGAGGGAACTGGTAGTTAAGATGAAAATAGAAATATCGAAGGATTCTCAGCTCCAGAGAGTAATGCAGGAATTGAAAACAAATAAGTGTAGACATAGTATTAAGGAGAAATTCATTATTAAGGATGGGTATTTGTTTCAAAATATTGGCACCACTGACGCAAAATGGATTCTGTGCATACCTGAACAGCTCAGGAAAGAAGTGAGCGAGAGCAAGCACAGTGAATGTGGACATTATGGTGTTACAAAAACAGTAAAATGCATTCAACATTTCTGTGTGTTTAGGGATGTGTATCAAATAGTAGCCAAGGTAATAAGGTTATGTTAAATATGTGCACAGACAAAGGGACCTAACAGAAAATTCAGAGGGATTATGTGTAATGTATTGGCTACAGAGTCGTCAAAAAGTGTGTGTATGCAGATCTGTTTGGCTCTCTGCCAAAAGGCAGAGGGTTGTTGGGGTAAGAAGTATAGGTTATGCACTATAACCCATTCACTGTATCTTCGATACTTTTGAAAAGAACCTTTGAAAAATCACCCTAGGAGTTACATGTTCAATTGGTTATAAAAAAATTGTATATAGAAAAAGGTTTTGTCTTGCTTTTAGCACTGAAGCACTATATAAATTGGTTGTTTTAAGTATATTTTTTCAATAAATTATAATAATTTGTTAAAAGTCCGTACGAATTAACAACGGATTTTGAAGGGACATGTTGGTTATAGCTGAAAAGAAATAGTTCGTAGGTTAAATATTAATATGTATAAATTTAATGCCGTAATTGTAAAGTTAATATTGCTAAACTATATATTTACATTTTTACGTAGCACTCATGGGTAAAGATTTCACTGTTATTAATTGAAATTAAATAAATTTCAGTGTCTGTCCAGCGGACTCATACACTCCATCTTGTCCGTTTGGGCACGTTTTTTTCAGAAGTATAACCACGCCATATTGGATATTGGAGACGCTGAATTGTGGTTATAAAACTAACGTAACACATTCTTTCTACTTATAAGATAATTCTAGGTTAAGATGTAATTTTGGTATTAGCGTTGTTATTTCTGCAGTTTATCTTTGTAAGTTTTAAATAAACGTGCAAAATATAGAAAGGCATTTGAATATTTCCGTTACGTAATTCCCTTCGCAATCCTTAACAGAAAAACATATTTTAAAAGAATGAAAAGGAATCGAATTTTGGTCAATAACTGATAATCGATTATTTTCGAAAGCTTTTTGTGAAGCGTAAGAGATAGCAGCACAGTAGCGTTTGCTTACACGTCTTTCTATTATATCGTCTTTGCGCCGCAGGTAGTGTTGTTTTGATGTTGTGGCAGTGAAGAAGTGCGACAGTTTCTTGATGGAAAAGCGATGTACCTACACCGCAGGTTTCAAAATGAAAGTGATTTTGTTCGCTGAAGAGTTTGGAAATCGAGCCGCGGGCCGTGAATTCGTAGTAAATGAAACGTTAGTGCGGGGCTGGAGGAATTTTTCTCACTTATAAGTCGCACCCCGAGTTTTCAATAAAATTTTTTAAATAAAATGTGCGACTTATATGTGATAAAATACGGTACCATTTATCACAGTGAAATCTTTAACCTGAGTGCTACTTCCAAAAGTTTATTATGTAAAATTTAACTTTTTCCTTACACCAAATATGTAAATAAATCTTAATATAATAAGTAAACTTTAATTAAATTATATAATTAACAGTTCCGATATATACTTCAATCTACCTTTTTGTATGTATTACAATATTTTGCTAAATTGATTAGCATTTTTTAGACATTTGGAGAATTTTATTAAAGTATATGACAGTTAAGATTACATGGCATTGTTTCTCTTCAAAAATAAATTTTGGTAGTTCCCACATGGACACTGTTAACAAAATATTTGACAGTTCCCACATGGCACTGTTTGTTTACAAAACATTTGACAGGTGTCACATGGCAATGTTTTGTTTACATACTGTGGAAGGATACATAATCGGCCCCCTGAAAGTAGATCTTTAGCAGGGCTTCAGAAAATCTTGAAGTTACAGTGAATACATTATAGGTAGAAATGTACGTAATTATAAAGAATAGCTAATTTTTTGAAGGAGACATAGTAGACCCACAAAGGTTATAAATATGGGTTTTGCATAGCTTACCTGTTTTATATTTACGAGGACATAATGATATAATAAGCAGAATGCCAAAAATAGATAAAATACGAAGAGTTCGACTGCTCTGTTTACGTCGGACACCATGTTGTATAGCCCCGTAATGCTGTAGTAAAGTAAACAAATGTGAATCGGCAGTCACCTGTCTGCTCTGTGGATGTGTAGACGTTACTGTAGGTTAGTTGGCCGGTATATGCAGTACTGTGCAGTTCGCAGCGAGTGAAGTGTTTTTGTGCGCATGAGTTGTGACGTCCAAATCCGACCGTGTGAAGGCTTGCGATTTAAGAATGGAGAGTGCAAGTATGAGTGCTTCTGTGCGTGATAGTCATCAATGTGGCGGGTGTTACCTGGATGTTAGCCAGTTTATTGAATTAAATTGTTTTGGTCACAACTGTTTGATTATTTAGTAGATCATGGTGTGTTGTAGAATTAGGTAAGGTGCAACTCACACACAACGGTAGTAGAATTGGCAGAGGACTGTGAATTTTTCTGTGTCAACGGTCAGTTAGGACACGTGTCTGTAAGAAATATAGAAAGGTGCTTCGTAATTTTAGAAAAAATTTTCGGCATGGCACATGGTTTGGAAAAAGTAAATTAAGTGTAGCGTAGCGCTGATTTGTAAAATAACATATTTTTATCTTACTATTCCACATCCTCACACCAAGTTTATTAGTAGAACATGTCATATTAGCATGGTTACCGTCGTGGATTGGTCGTTCTTTTGTCGCGAGGTGATGATTGACTGGTGTATGCACGAGACAAAGGATAAAATTGGTGGGGGTGGGGGGCTCTTTTGTTGAGATAGATGAGGCTAAATTTGGCAAGCGCAAGCATTATAAGGGTTGCATCGTCCCGGGGCAGTGGGTTTCCGGCGGGTTCGAGACACGTACTAATCATATATTTCTTGTTCCAGTTGAAGATCGTACTAGCAGGACGTTTCTGAACGTAACCAAGCAATTCATAGCAGAGAGCCTGGAACGATAATTATAAGTGACTGTTGACGCGCGTATAATTGTCTTTCAGAGCACGACTATGAACACCTTCGGGTGAATCATAGCATGAATTTCGTTAATCCCGATACAGGAGCGAACAGCCAAAGAATAGAGCGTGTGTGGCGGGATATGAGGCACGGTATTCCTCGGTATGGCAGAAGGACGCCGCTCTTTGTGGGGTACCTGGCGGAGTTCATGTTTCGCCACCGGTACCCCGACGAACGCGAGCACGTGCACCACTTCCTACTCGCCACAGGAAAATTGTACCCACCGCCTACTTAGGTGAGTAAATTCACATACTTCTGGTATGTTTTATTATGTGTGGTAGATAAATACGACAGGTTTTTGCATTTTGTGGTATGTCTTCAGCGGTTTGTATATTACTGTGTGTTTAAATGTAGCAAGCCTAACAGAATACAACCTAACTTCGTGATACGTAACGCACAGGTGTTATTTGCACTGCCACATGACAAAATACAATATTATGTGATGACAAACAGTACCCTGTATTTACATATTGTGTGTTAGGTAATGTTTGGTTAGGTCCTTTTGCATTTAACATATTTAAATATGAAAATATAACGAAAATGTACATATTTTACACATATTTTACCCCACAATTTCCCTGATCTTCATAGCCCTCCCCACTATCATATTTATGGTTTCTATTGATTTGTGATGTGTAATGTAGTAACCCTAACCAAATTCAACCTAACTTCACAATAAGTAACGCACAGGTGGTGTTTGCAGTGCAGCACGACGAAATACAGTATTATGTGATGACAAACAGTACTCTGTATTTAAATATTGTGATGTTAGGTTTGGTATTTTTGCATTTAACGTATTTACATACAAAAACCATAATGTACATATTTTACCCCACAATTTCTCTTATCTTCATAACCCTCCCCACTATCATATTTGTAGTTTGTATTGATAATAAGTTAATACCCCTAGTAAATTTGTGTTCTGTGTAATTAGTATATTGGAATTATACCACTTTCCATGATTTTTTCTTTTATTTCCGGAAAAGTCGCTATTCTTTACAATACCGAAATGTAAACAATCCAAGGTGTATGTGACAAATTAATGGATGAACTTGTAAGTTCGCAGTATGGCAGTAATCTCATCAGACTTTTATACAAATGGAATTTACTGTATTAATTTGTCATAACACTTAATTTGCATTACAGAATTCTAGATGATTTTAGGTGTTAGTTAATAGACTGATTGTGTGTTTTGTAAAATGTTTAATTTATGTGTTTTTTTTTCTTTTTCATGACTTCAAAAATGTAAAATTTAAATAGAAGTAAAAACAAAAGGTATTGTTAGTGCAAGAATAATGTAAACAATTTTGGAAGTCCTGGGTAAAATAATGATTGACCCAAAAATATGATGGAGAGGGGGTATGTGACATTGCAGGTCACTGGGTTGATTTTTATTTTTTTTTTCCCAAAAATATGGGTAATTATTTTTAAATAAACTTTCTACAGATGGTTATGCCTATAGGCTTGTATAGGATAAAAAAGGGGAATTGTCAAATATAATTTTGTAAAGGCTAATATAGATCATTTTGTCTGTTTGGTATCGCGAGGCACTCTTTTTATATTAATTCGAGGTTGTATAATAATATTTTTAAGCTGTAGTGTTTAGTTTGTTGTGCTGTGCAGGTGGGATAAAATGTCAGGTTGGCACCACAGCGGCAGCATGTAATTAGGTCGGCGGTGGCATGATACAACAGGTGAGCGGGCTAGGCCAATCAGGAGTCAGCTTGTTCATTGATGTGGGTGCCCGGCACCATGATATGGGCAACAGAACTCGCCAGGACATTGGACGGGAAGGTTGTATAATACATGATAACCGTTTTTTTTTTAAACATAGTATTATTCAAAGTATTATAATTCTTTCTAATAAAAGATAGTAATTTATATTCCTTACCTNTTTTTTTTTAAACATAGTATTATTCAAAGTATTATAATTCTTTCTAATAAAAGATAGTAATTTATATTCCTTACCTCACATCTTGTGTTGTGTAGCTTGGCAGCAATTTTTATGACAGTCAATTCATCATGCACAGATAATCTGTAAAAGAAAAATAAATTATATATAACACAGGGAAAGAATACAGCCCAGCTACTCCAAAAACATACCTCAAAATAATTGTATTTATTGACATATATAAGAAAGACAAACAGTCTCTCCTCTGAGTTTGCTAATATCTAACATGACAGCAAAAGGTGCACATTACAGTAGAGCGCCAATTATCTAAANGTCTCTCCTCTGAGTTTGCTAATATCTAACATGACAGCAAAAGGTGCACATTACAGTAGAGCGCCAATTATCTAACATCAATTAACCAAAATGTATGCTATCCGAACATATCCTTCTCAGAATTTGTTACTGGGTGGCTGTCTGAGCATGGGCTTAAGTTGCGAGTCATTTAGTGCAGGTGTTTGTTGCTGGCACGAAACGGGTACTGCTCAGTTGGGCATACAGTACACAACGCTATAGTTCCATCACAAGTTGATAATGGCCAGATCACACTGTTAATGTGAAGTTTATTTCAAATTGTGACTACAAGTAAATTTTTTAGTAAAACGAGTTCAAAGTTTTGTCTATTGAAACAAAAATACAAATTATAAATAGATTGAAAAAGAGTGAAACTCAATCATCTCTTGTAAAGATTTCCAATGTTGGCAAAGCCACAATTCCAAAACAGAAAAAGGTACAACAGACATAATTTTTAAGTTTGCTTCAAAATTTGAAAGTGAAGATGGGTAAAAAAAAATATGAAAAGGCTAATGATAAATTATGAGGGATAATGTATTTATGGTGTGTGTAGAGAAAAAACCAACGAAAACCAAAACCTATCTCTGGTCTTCTTATGCATGAAAAGGCACTTCCTTCAGTTAAAGATGAAGCTTGAAGCACTAAGTTTATCTTCATAGTATTAATGCGATTTATATTCACTTCTTATTTATTCAACATTATTTTAATAGCAGTAATGACTCACAAAGTAAGTTCAGCCATGTAAAGTTAAGTATAAGTGGTCACAATATTGCAAGGTTTTTAAATACAAAGTAATAGGTCACTTATATTCCTATGCTTTCAACACAGTTACATCAAATTTCCTCTCCATTTAAATCATAACGGGTTTTGGAAAATGTATAGGTATAAACATATAAAATTAACTATTGATTTTATTTTAGTATAGAAGAATTTATATGTTATATTCAGATACTCTAAAATAAAAAATGCTTAATTTCATTCATTGCAAAAAATTGTACAAACTAACTTCAAATTAAATAGACATACAAAATTATGATAAATTTAAACATTTGATGTAAATTAGTTGTGATATACAGTAAGAATTAAAATAACTAAATGAAAATAAGATTGTTTAGGGTCACACATTGCTTGATTCCAAAAATTGTTAATACTTTCCACTCAAAATATTAGTATATATGATCCCACGAGCATCCAAATACTCAAAAGTTGATATTCCTTTTCTGAAATGTGTAGTTGTCCCTAAACATAATAACAGTAATCATGTGTTTTCTTCCCTATGAGTTGGTCACTATCAGAGCTTAAATTACGTATGTTCCCTTCTTTCACAGCTGCAGTAATATCTTTTCCAAATACTGACGATGGACACAACTTCTGCAAGACCCTTTTCCTTAATACCGCTATTGGTAGTAGCACCCAAAAAGCGCAAGTCAAAAAAAAAATTCCACATTTTTTTGTTTTAGTTCCTTCTTTTTTTTATAACTATTCAATATTTGCAGTTTTAGAATTTTTATCATGTTCAATTACAAAAACATTTACAGACAGTTTTATAGAGCTAAACAGTACTGAAAACTAAATTCTTGCAGTTATTTGATGCATGCAGACAAAATAATTTTCCCCCACATTTCAAGCTACTGTCTGCGCACTCTTGAAGAATTGAAGTGCATTCCTTCATCTTATTCACGACGTTCCTCCTGTGTTAGTTTTAATTCACTGACAAAACTTCTTTCTGTTCCTTGAATGTTTCTGGACTCATATAAGACTAGTTACATTACGGACCATAATCCTTATATCCATAGGTTTTAGCGACAGCTTTCTTAACCATATTTTTAAAGGATTTCCTTTTCTGATGCTTGTTTTCTCTGCTCCCGTCATCTGAATTTTCCAGTTTTAAATTGTTCCCTTGAACATGCTTTTTTAGCAACACGTAGTGAGGTTTTTCTGTATTATGTGCTACATAATTTTGGTTGCATAGTTTAACCTTATACACCAACAAAATTTTGCAAATATTACATTAGATTGTTTTACTTTGTTGCCAAGTACATTAAGAATGAGACTTCAAGAATGTGAAGTTAAGTACTATTCACAAGCTTTGTAAAGGGGAAAACAAACCACTTTTCAACACTCCCTCAATAATATTTGGTTCACCATAATTTGGCCCATTGCAGAAATAACCGAAATAAATGCAATGTTTGCGCTTGCTAAATAATCGGCTCGAACCATTTTCAATAATAAATTTCATATGCAAAACTTTAGTGAAAATCAGTATTGTTGCAAGCCAACCGATGCACGAGGCGTGATCACTGTGTACGGACTCGGTTTTATGGGGGATGAGCCCCCTCAACCTTCCCTGACTGCCATTACAACCCCTCCTCCATCCTCTTGCTGGAGAAGTCAACGAGTTTAGAGGATGCACAATAATATTTTGGGAACTAAGACCCTCTGTGCAACGCAGCATTTAGAGAAATTTCTGGCGATGGCCTATGACCCTATAAATATAGTAGCAGCCCCAGAATCAGAAGTCTTTTGATAGAAGCCATCTGGCTTCTAGTGTGGTAATCAAGCAATGGGTGGTGCAGCGAGGGACATTGGCGAAGGGGATGGACGATGACGGGAGATTGCAAGACGACGGTGGAAGAGGTGTTTGTGGTGTGAATGGACGAGAGGGAGTGACATCGCCAACTGGTGGGATCTGGACTAAACTGAGGTGGAACTGTATGATCATGTGATACCTGTACAGACTGTATTGTAAATATTGGAACTGTCATATAAGGACAGATAATTTATTAAGTAATTCATTAGGTTTCTATACACTGTCCATTGTGACTGATTTTAGTTATTTAATTACATTTATCTCTTTGAGATAATTGTAAATTGTACTGAGTGAATTTATTAATTATAAATAGCAAGAGATATAAATTTATTGTGAGATATTGAGATGAGAGTATTTTCTTTGTAATTATTTTTAATAAATTAGGAAATTATAATTAACTCTTTTATTTAATTAAGACCTCCATACCTTAACGAACCTGGTTTGGCCCACTGACTTTTGATAAAATTGTAACAGTATGTTGTGACAACCTATATGCAACTGCATTTGCACTCCAATGTACAGTTTGAATATTTTCCTGTAAACTGCTTTCCTCAAAGCTGGATTCACAATAGTCGTATTCTCATTCACAGAACCAACATTGTTTTTCTATAATTCCAAAGCAGGTGATTCTCTATATTCTATCTTTAAACACTGCTGTCTCCATTGGCTACAATTTTTCACATTTATGTTATACATTTATTTGCCCTTTCTGAAAGCTTCTACAATGATGTTGACTTTGATGCTATTTGAGTTACCTTCATCACAACTACTTCAGAAAGTGCATCATATTTTGATTTGTAGGAGCGTTTACATCAACATCCTTCTACAACAGTGGTTCCTAACCTGGGGGTAATTACCCCCTTGGGGGTAAAACTCGTTTTTCCTGAGGGGTAACGAACAAGATGTTTAGCTAAGGCTATTTAGTGCGGCGCCACACAGTAGGCATTAACGGGATGGTAGCGTCGCGATTCATTCAAACTTCCCGCGGCTTTGAGAAATAGTATGTAGTGCGACGCGATTCACTGGCTGCCTCTCGCACTCATTCACTTTGCTTCCGCCCGTGCGCGTACTTACCCTGCGCGCCACCGCTATTGTTTTTTTTGTTCGTTCAGTCAGTCGAGCAAACAATTACATAGAATACAGACGCGTTCACTTAACGCCGGATGAGACAGGCCAACCAGTAGTACGCTCGGCACGTGAATTAAGTTTCGAAAACGCACCTAATAAAGTAAGTAGGTATATATAAAATAAGTATTGTATATTTAGCTTAAGATGCAAGTATACTTATCCCTTAAATATTTTTAAATATCACTCTTGATTTCAGAAACCATGTCACCTACAAAAAATACAATGGGGTTTCACTCAAATTATTGTTCAAGAAATTGAAAAACCTCAATGTGTGCTATGTAATAAAGTACTTAGTTCGGAGAGTATGAAGCCAAGCCAATTATAAGATCACCTTGAAAGAAGTCATCCAGGCTTCAAAGAGAAAGATCTCGAATTTTTTAAAAGAATACAATCTATTCTAAAATCTTTGCACATGGATTCATCAGGCACTTTTTTTCAATCAAATGAAGCTGGACTTGAGGCTTCTTATTGAATAGCTCTCCACATTGGAGGGAACAAAAAGCCTCACACCAAAGGTGAGGAACTTATCAAACCATGTTTGCTGGACGCAGTGAAGCTAGTTCTTGGAGAGCAACATGTGGGTAAGCTAAACCAAATATCTTTTTCTAACAACACTAACAAAAGTCGCATAGAAGAGATGAGCATGGATATTTTGGACACAGTGCTCACTGAAATAAAGTCCAGCCCCTACTTTGCACTTCAGTTACAGGAGTCAACAGATGTTGCATCTTGTTCCCAATTTCTTGTATGTGTTCGGTACATAAGAAATGACCAATTAAAAGAGGAATACTTATTTTCCGAATCACTGAGCACCACTACACGTGGAGAAGATGTGTTCCAAACTTGGAAAAAGTTTATAGAGGACAACGAACTCCAATGGTTGAAGTTGATCAGCGTTAGCACAGATGTTGCGCCATCTATGATGGGGGTTCGCTCAGGATTCCAAACATTGGTAAAGGCAGTTGCTCCCCATGCCACGTTCAGCCACTGCATTATACATTGTTATGCTTTGGCCGTAAAAACCCTTCCACCTGATTTGATGAACGTATTCTCCGGCATTGTAAAAGTTGTCAATCATATCTGAGGTAGTGCGACAAACTTCTATGCCAAGAAGTTGCGGCCAAATTTGATGTGCTTCTGTTTCACACGGAAGTACACTGGTTATTGCGGGGTAGAGTGTTGCACCAGGTACTTGAACTCCGAGAAGAAATCGCCTTATTTCTGGAAAGGATTAAAACAGACAAAGAGAGAAAGCTTCACATGAAAATAACAGACAAAATATTTATTGCAAAGCTAGCGTACCTCGCAGATTTTTTCGGAGAAATAAATATGCTTAATCTGTCTCTACAAGGAAACATGGTGAACGTTTTGACAGGTCAAGATAAAGTTGCCAGTTTTCTCCGAAAACTTCAGCTCTACCAACGCAGGGTTGAGGTTGAGGTTGAGGATGTATCAATGTTCACAGAATTAGCCACACTGCTCGTGGGAAACAATGAAAAATGCACATTCACAAATTACATCACTCAACACATATCTTCCTTGATTAATTCCATCAATAACTATTTTCCTGATTTAGGAAATCGTCAAAAAAATGTTTCGGTTTTGAGATCTTTTTCAGTGGATGAAGCTATTTTCTCAGATAGCGATATACCAGCTAAAGTAGAATTCCTGGGCCTGCGCGAAGACAACACAATGAAGGTGGATTTTAAAAGCCACGAGCTATCAACGTTTTGGGCAAAAGTTGCTGGGGAATACCCTATTATTGCTGACAGAGCTCTTTAAATATTAATCCTTTTTACGACTACTTATAGGTGTGAAAGTGGATTTTCAACGATGGTGGCCATTAAGACAAAATCAAGGAACAGATTGAATGTTGAACACGACTTGCGATGTGCTCTGGTGGAAACAAAGCCAAATATTAAGATGATTTTACAAAAAAAAGCAATACCAACCGTTGTATAGACTTTTTTTACGTCTTTTTTATTTTCAACTTACTATATATTAAGGTGCATTTTTGTTAATAAATGTGGATACATTTTAATTTGTTTCTTTCTTAAAGAGGGTAAAGACAACTTTCTACAATTTTCAGGGGTAATGGTCTCAAAAAGGTTGGGAACCACTGTTCTACAACAACAGTAATAACAGGAATATTGTTCTCATCAGCTCCATCATAGGCTTTTGCTCATATAGCTTCTTCACGTGCACCTTCTTTCATTTATTTTTGTAGCTGCTTTTTCTTATTTGTTACATATAATGTCGTGGTGGTTGGGAGTAAGTTGCTGGCGCCATGCTTGTCACACTTACCAATGCACAGAATTATTCTAAATAGGAATATCCTTCCGCAGTGCCTATAAGTCCAGCAACAGCCCTTGAATTTACATCCAAAACTGAATTATCTTCTGTATTATGTGTAGGGCTAGAGATTCTTATCTTATACATACCAGAAAGAAATACAATAACACATACAAACCATTTCTGAATTTCTTAATCAATATGCATATTTGCACAAGTATACACAAATACTTGGTTGTGTTGACTTGCTTCTGCAAGTTTTTATAAGAAGTATGTGACATCCACAAATCTGACATCATATAACACATCTTCAGTTTCCTCTGCGGCATTGAAAAATATTTTGCCACTAAGCTGTAAAGTGTGAGGCAGTGAAGATGTTTAAGTTGACTGCCATTGGAGTTCAAATTTTTTTCTTCTTCACCCTAGTCTACAGCAAGTTCAACCAAATATTGAGAGTAGTTTTGGACTTATCTGGACATTATTTTGTTGAAATCATGCACATATACGTGAAATAAACATAGCAGCATATTTACTGTTAGTCTTAATTGACAATTTGGTATGTTACTCACAACAGTTTATGTATATATGCATCCATAAACAGTGAGATTATTACCTTTCTTTTCGCTTCTTAGCAGCATAGTAACTATAGCAGTAATTTTTATGATTGAATTAAATAAATAAAATTTGAGAATTGTATTTTTGTGACAATCATGAATGTAATTTGATTCTCCAGTTTTCGTAGTACATTAGTGCGTAATTATTGTGAAATATAATTATATGATACAAAATGAAATGCGGTCTATGCTCTAAAAAAAGCAGGTTATTAAGGTTTCTTTCCCATACATATGTGGTTTAAGCTGGTTTAATGGACATACAATATCATATAAACAATTATGTAGTATAGTGTTTTATTTTACAATTATATTCAGTGCACTATTCAATCCTTTCTTTACACAATTTAATTATTTGAACAGACATTATTTACATCAACCCAAAATAAATTCACGTTATAAAATGAAATAACAAAATTTTTCAGAAATAATTATGCGAGTATTAAATATGAGCTCGAAACACACACCCTCTCTCACATATATATGTATATACAAGGTGATTTTGAATAACACGTCAAAATTCAAAACCAAAGCATCTATAGACTAATATAAACCAAATATCCTAGTAACAACCTTTTTGGAAAGGTCAGCTTGTACACTAGTGGAAAATAAAAATGAACACCACTAAAGCAGTGACATAGAAACACCATATGCGCATGGGGCACTGATAGAGGGCAGTACATGCAATGATTAACAGTGCTGTGCTGCGGACAGAGTAGGAACCGCGTACTAGGCATAACACCCTGGACCCAATATAACTGTAGTTGTCTCTATGAAAGAATAGTCTTGTATCAAGCATCGGCCTGTGTGTAGTAAGCATTGTAGACATGCCACGACGGCATAGACGACCACACTTCGTCCAATTAACGGACTTTGAACAAGGTCGTATTGTGGGCCTGAGAGAGGATGGATGGTCCTTCCTAAAAATTACCCAACGTGTAGGACGTGAAGTGTCTGCTGTGTATCATTAGTAGCGCCGGTGGTCCAACGATGGTGTACATACTCATCACTCTGGTTCCGGACGGCAGCAGCATACGGATTACCGCCTGGACCGCTGCATCAGACGAGCAGCCATTGCTGATCGCATGGCGACCGCCGCACAGATTAGGGCCACTGTTGCACCCTGGGTGTCAGCTAGGACCATCACCAAACATTTACTGGATGCTGGGCTACGATCAAGGGTACCACTTGCCAGGCTTCCTCATACATCTCATCACTGTGCAACCCGCCTCGGATGGTGTCGCGAATGACGCAACTGGTGGGATGAATGGCACGGAGTTGTGTTTAATAATGAGAGTAGATTCTGCCTTGGTGCCAGTGACGGTTGTTCGCGAGTGCAGTGTCAACCAGAATAGTGGCAACAACCAGTGTATATACGGCAGCTCCTGGCATCATGGTCTGGGGGGCAATAGCCTACTATGACCGTACACCTCTGATGTTTGTTGAAAGAACACTGAACAGTGAACACTACATTCAGAACATCATCCAGCCCATTTTGTTGCAGTTCCTATAACGCCAAGGAGATGTTCTCTTCCAGCACGACAATCCCGTGTAGACATGTCTCGTGTTACCCAACGCACTTTCGAAGGTGTGTGTCAACTCTCCTTGCCAGCACGAACACCCAACCTGTCCTCCATTGAACATGTGTGGGACATGATGGGACAGCCTTTGGTGTGGTCTGAAATACCGGCAACAAACATCCAATGATTGTAACAACAGGTAGAATTAGCATGGAACACTATCCCCCAAAATGACATCCAACACCTTTATGATCGTCTCTACGCACAACTGCAGGACTGCATCGTCGCTAAAGGCGACTACACAATATACTGATATCTTTGTTCAAGAAACACTGTAGCCTCTGTCCATAGGTGTACAACCCTGTGATTATTATCATATACAGCATACAANGTAAAACTTGTTTAATTATTTAATAAAACCTCCATTCATGTGCGACCATTGCATCTGGGTGTTCATTTTGCATTTTCCACCAGTGTAGTTTTACATTTAAATTTAAGTTAGGCAAAACAACACAATGAGTCAGCAGCTATATGTTGCGTGCATAACATGCTGCATATCAAGAAGGTGAAGGCGAACGAAACTGGTGTGCCATGCGGAGAGCGCATGCACATAGGACACCATAAAACTCTAGATATGTGGGCGCCACTAGTGGTTCCTTGTTAGTACACGTGTCAAACTACATGAACAATGGAAGATTAGCAATTGAGTAGTAAATGCTGCAAAAAAAGTTTGCATTTTATTTCCCGCATAGCGCACCAATTCCATTCGCCTTCGTGGTATGCAACTTGTTGCACAAACAGGTACGTATAGCTGCGGACTTCCTGCATTGTTTTGCCTAACTTTCCAAAAATTTGCTACTAGGATGTTTTGTTTATATTAGTCCATAGATGCTGTGGTTTGAATTTTGACATATTATTCAAAAACACCTAGTATGTATATACTACATTTATTTTTTACATTTTGTGGCAAGGGTGTAGTTGAATTAAACTCAGAAATCTGTTGGGAGTTTGGCCATTGCTGAAGCTGATCACAAGTAAAACAAAACTGATGGTAAAAAATTGCATACAAGAATTTTTTAACTACAATAAACTCAAACATGCAATGATGATAAAGCAATAAATACAAAACAGTTGAAAACATTTACACCAAAAAATATGCAAAATAAATATGCAAAAATTAATATGTGATATATGTAGAAAATGGAGACTAAATTTCTGCTAAATATAATAACGAATTACATATACCACAATAAAAAGGGCAACAAGGTCCTTCAACAACAAGCAGAAAAAATCTATCGCACCAACAGAAGACGAGAGCATATGTGAGCTCCCAAAACATTATGCCGTCTGAAAATCGCCGAGTTTTTCTTAGGCTGAATCTCATCGGTCATTTTGTATTCATGTCTACTTTGTTTGTATCATGTTTGTTTTTTACTGCATAATTTTTCCTAATCATTACATGTATCTATATTTAATTAATTTTTGTCTTTTGTGTTGATACTCTTTCCATCAATTTTTAATACTACAGTAGAACCTCGATTAACCGTGTCTCGATTATCCGTATTCGCGATTTACCGTGCTCACTATTCCGGGAGAATTTTTTTTTTGTTTTTGTAAGGGGTTCAATTCTAAAAAACCAACAGGCACAAAGGAAAGGCATAGGCAAGTAAGCAGGAAGTTTGATGTATATAAGTTCCTAGAAACTTCAGACAGAGACCCGGTACTACCGAGAAAAAAATGCAGCCAAACCTTTATTAAAATTTTATAGGAATTTAGCTAGTAAGCGGCCATACTTTAGTCTAAGAAATTGTCCCCTCTTCCTTTTCAAACGGCTCAATTGTTCATTTCACACTTCTCAGTTTGGTTCTGGCCGTCGCTTTACATAGTCCTTCCGAGCGGTCAACAATGAGTGCTAAAAGTAAACATGTCGTGCTTTCTCTAGAGAAAAAAGTATCAATTATAAACTGTGCTGTAGATCGTGGTGAAAGTGCAAAAAAAACTTGCGGATGAGTTCGGTGTGGGTGAACAGACTGTGCGTGACTTAATCAAGCAAAAAAATGACATTTTCAAGTTCATATCTTCTGCAGAATCCACTTCTGAGCTATCAGCTGCGAGAAAAACTATGAAAAAGTCATCATTATATGACATGGAATCTGCTCTTTTTGAGTGATTTAAACAGAAGCGTACTGAAGGAATTCCTTTTTCTGGGCCAATGGTTCGTGAAAAGGCAGAANATGACATGGAATCTGCTCTTTTTGAGTGATTTAAACAGAAGCGTACTGAAGGAATTCCTTTTTCTGGGCCAATGGTTCGTGAAAAGGCAGAATGGTTTCATGAAAATTTGAAAATTGAGGAAAAATTTAACGCTTCCCAGGGCTGGTTATTTAGGTTCAAAACTTGACACGGTATAAGACAGTTGGACATCCAAGGCGAATCTCTGAGTGGAGACTTGACTGCTGCAACATTGTTCAATGAGGAATTCAATTCATTGCTTTCAACGTTGAACCTGTCCCCTGACCAAGTGTTCAACGCAGATGAGTCAGGTCTATTCTGGAAAATGCTACCCTCAAAATCACTCGCTGCGCGATCTGAAAAATCAGCTCCTGGACACAAATCCAGCAAAGAACGACTGACCATTATGACATGTTCAAATGTGACTGGGACACACAAACTCAAATTAACCGTAATTGGGAAAGCTAAAAAACCAAGATCTTTTAAAGGAACAGAAATGAGATGTTTTCCATGTGACTATTACAATCACCCAAACGCTTGGATGAACCAGGCTATTTTTCGTGAATGGTTTTTCAACGTTTTTGTACCATCTGTAACCAAATTTCTGGATGAGAAAGGGATACCAAAAAAAGCTGTTCTTCTGCTTGATAATGCCCCTTCACACCCCTCAGCCTCTACCCTGAAAACAAAGGATGGTCAAATTTTTGTCTACTACCTACCACCTAACGTGACTTCCTTAATCCAGCCAATGGATCAAGGCGTGATTTCCTGTTTGAAAAGAAGGTACAAAAAGATTTTTCTCCGTTTTATTTTACAGGAAAATTACAATTTTGATTCATTGAAAGATTTTCTGAAAAAGTGGACCATTAAAGACGCCATTTTCGCAGTATGTGAGGCTTGGGAAAACGTACCTGCAAGTACGTTAAGACTTTCGTGGGCAAAAATCTTAGATCAAGGTTATGATGACGAAGAAAATATAGAAGAGGGGGATATAGAAGCTTGTCTTGAGCTTGCCACATCAATTCCAGATTTCACTAACGTTGATAAAGAGGATATTGTTGATTGGCTACAAAAAGATGTTAATGAAGAGGGATTCGAACGTCTAAGTGACAGTGACATAGCAGCTCGTTATGGCAGCACAAGCAGTACTCCACCTACACAACAGGATGATTCAGAGGACGATGAGAATGACAATGATGACAGTGTTGGCGGTGAAGAAGAAAAAATTCAGCCAAGTCAAGCAATGGAAGCAGTTGATATCCTCCTGAACTTCTGCGAACAGGAAAATTTTGACTTCCATGACGTCATTAATTTGAGAAAAATTAGAACTAAAGTAAGGAAAACCATTTCAAACCGCAAAAAACAAAGACTCATTACTTCATATTTCAAGCAGTGATAACGTTATAACATGACATTGTACACCCATATTACAGTACATATGTAATTCGTTAAATAAAAAGTGTCTCGATTAACCGTGGTTTCCAATTATCCGTGCTACCCCTCCCCGCCATTACCCCGGATAATCGAGGTTCTACTGTATTTGTTTGTGTATATTTTATTTGATAAATTGGTGAGTAGGTTATTCTTATAGAAATAAAAGTTGTCTTTTCTGTCTTTTGCTGAGGGTTCTTGTGACCATTTGTCATTGCGTTGTCTATTTTGTGTATTTATTTATTGGTAAAAATTTTGTCTCTTTTTTTTTTGCAAAATATTGCATTGCTATTTTTGGTTATTTATTTCAAAGTTTTTGTGGAAATGCTGTTTTAATTTTTGTCTATGCACTACAATTTTACTGTCATGTATTTAACTTAAATGAAATATTTTATGTGTAATTTTTTTACTCTTGGTTGTTTTTTTCGTAATCAGCTCTGACAGAGGAGAAACGCCAACAAAGTCCTAACTTTAAATAACACAAAGTATATTTTACCAGGAATTTTTTAAAAATTTAAGTATCAGTTCTAAGTACAGAATATTTTTTGTTTTATTTCATTCTGTTTGAACAAATAACTGATTTAAAAACCAGTAAGCCACTTCAAATGATTCTAACTGAATCATTTTGTATGTGTTGCATTTGGCTAACCTGTTTCTTCTCCAGCATTTCCATATCTGAAGTGTTACTAGATGCATTGCTGGGTACTCATACACTCTGAGGTTGGTTCTCTCTTATTCAAGATAAGTTCATTGCAAATGTCAACCCCACTTTCCATCACTGACCCAACAGAACAACTTGCTTTCATTTAGAATAGTTTCAGATGTAATTGCATTAACGTGCAAGGCATGCCAGGAAAGTCACAAACTGTAAGACGAATCAGAGCACCTTGTAAAATGAGTATCTTAGATGTTCTACTCAACAGACAATTTGGTGACAAAGGGATGTCTGGTAAACATGAGCGAAACGACGACCGCTCCCTCATGTGCAGATTATTACTTGCTTATCAGAAGCGACCTTGAGATGTAACAGACGAAGCTGATAACCATAACCACCCCAGTCTGCCTGCTACACTAACTTCCTCCACTCCACACGTTTAGCAGCCTTTATGAACAAGCATCCTACAGAGCTCAGCGTTTCACTTGCTCAAAAATACAAATTTTTTTAAATTGTGGGAAATTATCATTAGTGGTGACTATACAGTTTTTTTATCACACAATCTTTCTCTGAATTATTTTCTTTTTGTTACCATCATTGTTTGAGGTAACGCATTATTACAAATTTAGTTTCAGATAACCATATTTAAGGATTTTTTCTCTAAACTTTAAAATAAAAAAATTAGGTTTTAAAATGATAGTAACAAAGAATCATACCTTATTTCTTCCTACAAAAATGATCAACATGAATGTGGGTCTTTACATTTACTACAAGCTAAAAAAAGACCTACCAAAATGCTGTCTTTACAAGTGATGTATAAGTAACTTTGTTACAGTTACTCCAATGAAAAGTAACTCAGTTACAACTACCAGTTACTTCACTTAAAAATAACCAGTTATATATATATATGTTTCTAAGTAAAATAACTCCACAGGTTTTACATGAAGAGTAAGTTACAAACATATGCATACTTATTAATCTGCTCAACATACTTTGCTGTTACATTTACTCTAGACTTTACTTAACTAACAAAATTTGTATTAACTTATACTGGTACCATTGGATACTTTGAGGCTTCAATTATCTCCTTCAGGAAGAGAGAGAAATAGAAAGAGGTAGATTGAGAATTAGAGCAATAATTATTACATATAACTAATTAAATATAATTTAGTCAAACCAATAAACCACACAACATAACCATGCCACATTCACAACTTCAAAAGTAAAAAAAAAAAAACTATACTTAACTGACAAATGTCAATCAGAATTGTGCAGCAACTATTGCAGAATAGCCAGCACACTAGAACAAAGCTACTTGTGGTGGATTATAATAATAGACACATCTGAAGTTATACATCTCTGTATTTATTTCTTTATGTATAATTTTCGGGTAAAGAGAATTGAAACAAACCTAAAATACCAAAATTCAAAAGTTAAAAGAGTAATGTGAAAACTAACAACATATCTTATATAGTTACTAGCAAACCGGCCTGGCTTTGCCTGGGTACAATTGAGTTTTACAGTGATACACTAATAAATAAATTGGGAAAAGACAATTCATTTATGTGAAAATAGAATTATAAAATTATACTATGTTGGCCTAGGTTTTAACTGATTACAGCAACCTAAAGGGAAGGAAATATTTTTTACCCGATAGCCAAGAAGTAGGGTATTATTTTTGGAGTGTATCTGTGCAACTATCGCGTAGTTACCACATTTCCGCTTTCCAACATTGATGTATGAATATCAAAACATGAGTTTCATCAAATTGCAGCTTTAGAAATAAGTGTACCTACGTACTACTTTTTGCGCTTGGCTGAGGGATCTTACTCGATCACCAAAGTTAAGCAACGTTCTCAGCGGCACACATTTGGATGGGTGAAAGTTTAGTGGCATAACATCTGAGCGCTTCCGGGCTTCGGAGGGCACGTAAAATATTTGGTCCCGGTTGTTATCAATTGATAACAGTCGTTAAGCCATTTCAGAGGTCCTTGGGTGGTCTGATAATCTCTGACACCAGAGGAAAAACATATTTCAGTCACGTTCCCAGCCATTGCAGAATTACGTTTTGTTGTTATTCCATAGGAACCGTACAATTTTCCGGCATAAAAAGTACCATATGTCCTATTCCAGGACCTAAAGTACCTACACACAAAATTTCATCAAAATCCGTTCAGCCGTTATGAAACTGAGTTCGGTCACGTTCCCAGCCATTGCAGGATTACATTTTGTTGTTATTCCACAGGAACCATACAATTTTCCATCCTATGTCCTATTCCAGGATCTAAAGTACCTACATACCAAATTTCATCAAAATCCGTTCAGCCGTTATGGAGCTGAGTGGTAACAAACATGCACACAGACTTTCCCATTTATAATATTAGTATGATTTTGAGAGCTAAAATGTAATTCAATTACAGTTAACATTACTGAAACCTTAACATAATGACATTACCATATTCGTTACTGAAAAAAGTAGTTGTTACAAGTAACAACATAATTTGTAACATGTTACTTCTACTCCCTGCTGATATCAATGTTAGTAAGCAGGCTCCTTTGGTAACTGAACCACACTTTTATTTTCCCTTTTTCTGTGGACTTCAATCAAACAATGAGCCCATGAAATACACTGGGAGAACTGGAAAAATCAAGTATACAACATAAAGTCCCTCATGACAATTGAAGCCACTGTTATTTGCTGGGGTGCTAGATAATTTGTTACATGTAAAAAATTTGCATTGCTGGTTTCCAACTAATTGAAGGCCCTACTTTTTTTTTCTACTTTCAGCCCACAACATACAAAAATTAAGATTACAGTGGCATTCATGCATCAATCAGATAATAAAAATATGAGTGAAGAGATTTGGGCAACTCTTAACAGTGAGGTCTTCAGAACCGTAGGGGTGATTGAGGTGAGCATGGAACAGCATTGAAATGAAAGGGCGAGGGAAACAGGAGATCCCAGAGAAAACCAGCGGCATCGTCCGGCACAATTCCCACATGTGAAAATCCGAGTACCACCTCAACGGGAATCGAACCCGGTTCACCTAGGTGGAAGATGAGTAGTCTAAGCACTCCACCACCGTGACCTCCAGATGATAATGAAACTGTTATGTCAATTATTGCTACAATGCATATGAAATTAGTAGAAACCCATTTCAATACTCATTAATTTAAGTCAACACATAGCATTAATTTTCCTAATTTGTTGTCAACATTACAAGTGCTCTAGTTGGGGTTTACATTAGGCATAAAATACGTGCAGTCCCACGGAGGTAATTTTTTACATTATTAATATTTAGAGGTATTTGGGAATACATATCTTATAACTCTTGCTGAAATTATACAATTTAGAACACATGAAATCAACTAATACAAATCATGTTTTTAAATAGGAAATTTTGAATAATTTAAACTTGTCTCATGGTATCTTAACATTCACTTACAAGGTAATGTAACATAAAATAATAATGGGTGTGCATACTTATGTACGCGGATTAGAAGTTATAATACTTCTTTGGCGTGACTAATATAAAATTTTATTACGTATGCAAATAATTTATGTAAGTAGGAAAACAATAAAATGACCAAAGAAAGACATTAAATACAATTAATAAAGGTTTGATTAAAAACATAATAAAATTAATATAATGTTTATTTTTATACAGTTTAAAAAACATTAAAATATTTATTGTCATATAAAACTAAGTCAAATATATTTAAATTAAATTAATATATTTCCTTTGGTTCTTCTGATGGTAATTGAATGGGCATGCGAGTTACAAGTGGTTTGTGATAACTGAAATATGATACAAATAGTCTTGTAGAAAAGTTATGCAAATATTGCGTAAATACAGCAACAATGGTGGTGCCGTGTCGTGTTGTAGAAAATGTAGGGTCATTATTTATGGATAGATATCCTCGTGCAAATAGTTGATAAGTGGACCAGAATTTTCTAAGCTGAAATTGACGTTAAAGTGTCCACTTAAAATCATTGGTAACTTATCCTCACCTCTACCCATATATGTCCCTCCAACTGTTGTATACGGAAATAGCGTCCGTTTTAAAAAATTAATAATATTGTCTATTTTTTGATTTGGAGAAATGTAAATTCCTATTAAAGCAATATTTTTAATATCTTCCATTTTACACTCAGCTACACAAAATTCTCCCACTGATGATATCGCTGAACTTACAAATTCAGACTGTTTCACAGTCATATCACAGAGTAACAATGTTAGTAGTGTCGTTCACACTATGATATATAGCAACTCTTCCAGCTCAAACATTTGATGGCTTATATTGAATTATACAATTGAAATTTGGTATACTAATTGACTCTTTACCGTGTAACCAAGTTTCATTTAACATTCAAATTTGTGAGTTTTGTATAATTGAATCGGTTAGATCAATGTAGTGAGCCCGAAGACTTTGACAATTGAAAATATATACGTTGTCAATCCTTTCCTTTGGTTGACAAAATGTAGAACATCTTTACTAATAGTCATTAAACAATTATTCGAGAGTCTCCAAAATTTGTCTTGTAAACTAACTACAGTAGCTGATGCTCTTCGGCCATGATAAAAGGTCTTGTCATTGTCTTTGTAGTAATGTACAAACCTTGAAGATTTGTTACCCGTTTCAAAGCGACATAAACTAATGATAATGGATGTTTTTTATTGTATTCATAAACAATTTCGGCATATGTGCTCCCTTGAGATTTATGAATAGTCATTGTACAAGCGCAAACTAAAGGTAAATGTGAACGCTTAGCATTAATAGTCTAAGATCTTCTTCCGATAGGTACAGCTGTTTTACTAATCTGTTTAGCAGCCACATGTCCAGCAACTTTTTTTCTAATTTTTTGGCCAATCTTTGGCGAGTCCGGAAACTCAAGCCACACAACATTCACTTCTCCTTCTTCATTATATTCAATATGAACTAATTTCCCAACAGCACCATTCGCTAAGCCATCTGACACATCTATGTTCGCTGTTATCATATAGAAGACATCCACCACAAATACAGTTTTGTAAGGCAATCCTCCAGTATCAATTAGTGACATTTTGTGCAGTTTTTGGCAGACAGAAGTAGTTTGTTCTGCCAAAGTAAAACCAATGAATACATCTTTTGCTATTGCAATTGTTTTTTCTTGTGCAAGACTTAAAATTCTATTGTTATATCTTGCTACAGCTTTGTTTGTATTAAATAAGATATATATATATATATATATCTATATATATATTCACAATGAAACTAATATAAATGAAATGTTTTTCAATTTGCTTATTACATGAACTGATTTTCTGTCTGTTTTAAATATAACCACGTGCTATGACGAGTAAACTTGGTATAACAAATATGCACATTTAATTTTCTTTGACAGCCAACTTCATACTGTCGAATTTCGTTACACTGTGCATGCGCAACTTCTGTTGCACACTAAAATTTTACCCTTAATGCGCCAAAAGAAGTATAACTTCAAAAATAATCATAATAATAATAATAATAACAACCCAACAGTAGAAACTATTAACAGGGAGGTACATACATATATACCTACAAAAAACAGAAATTGAAAAATTCACAAATAAACAAATTGAATACAAAAACTTACAAACATAGAAGAACTTATATAAAACTAACAGAATAAACACAATTAACACATCAACACAAGTTACACAAACATACAACAGAATTCAACTCACATAAAGAAATCTAAATAAATTTTTAACTTGAATATACACACAGCAAATATTCAATTTAACACAAAATAAAAAATTTATAACAAATAAGGATTGTACTGAGTTAATAATTTATATATTATAATACTTAACAGATAAAGTATTATCTCAGTACAAACCCTTATTTGTTATTAATTTATTTATATTTATAATAATAATTTTTATTATTATAACTATTACTACCATCACCATCATCATTAATTAAAAATTCAGAAGAAAAATTACAAAAATCATGTAGCTGGTGACTTTTGTATAGCTGTGGGGCATGGCCAGATTTGGCAGGCTTTAAAAAATCTTCACACACAAATTTCTTGGCATAAAAATTAAAATTAGCACTCAAATGCAAGAGGTTTGCTCTTGGTGATCATGAAATTAGCTGTAGCTCTACAGGACAATTTAAATATCTTCTACTGTTGCAAAAAAAATTTAAGCATATTACCAATACTACTCTCTTATCTTCTAAATTGGAGAAATTCTATTAAATAACAGAAAAAATTAAAATATCAAGCACAAAATTTTTTTTAAAAATTACAGAGGTTTTATTTTTAGTGACTTGCAATATAGAATGTAGGACAACAGAAACATTAATGACAATGTAAAGCTGATGACTAGATTAATTTAGCTTACAAAATTCCAATTAATCAACTGGCAGAATACACAGTTGCTTTTCATATTTTAAATTTCAACTCAATTACGCTAGAGTACCTGGTTTGACGAGTACATAAAATGCACAATTAACTTAGCCATCAAATAACTTCTACTTAAGACTCAACTACTAGGCGATTCTGCCCTCTCTGTTTGAGGCAACACTCCCCTACCCAAAAACTGTGTTACACTGCACCTGCGCATACGACTGCAGAGATGTGCGAAACCTCTGTTGGTGACCTTGGACATGGCCAGCTTCCAGTTTCGCAACAAACGGCCGCCAATCACCCAGCGAAAACTGCACATTTGCCAAAAGCAGACCACTGACCCTGCAGCAGTCAGAGCACTTCTGAGAAATGTCAGCATAGCCCAACACGGTGATGGCTGCCAATTATGATTTTCCTGAGTTTCGTGGCCTCAGAGTCAAGCATAAATCAAAATTTCCAAAACATGTCCGAAAGAAAAGAAAAACCCACTCTTAATTTTCTACCACGCGACATTTATTATGGTCATTATCACAAAGAACACAGGGATAATAGGAGGTCTTACATATTAAGATCAAGGTCAGTTTAAGTGCCTGCCCAAGAAGACAGGGCTACGAGGGTCACTAGTTTACTTGTAGGTAGCATGACTAAAACCCAGATTTATGACCTCTTGTTACTGATCACATGTGGAAATGGAATTATTAAGAGTTACTGATGACCAAGTAGATAGTTGCCCCAAAAATCTTCCAGATGTCAGAAAGGGTTAACTATTGATGTAGTATTTATGTTTCTTAATGGCAAAAGAGTTACAAACTTAGTACAGATATCAAGTTAAAGTTGAAAAACAAGTGTTCATTTTCTTGAATGGATAAATGCTGCAAAGATATCAGGATGCATGGTGTGCTCCAGGAAAGGCAACATCTGTGAAGCAAAATCATTTTTATGTAAAACATTAAAAAAAAAAAAATTTTAATTTCTCTACCATCAGTTTTTAAATAATAATATTAATAATAATAAAAGGATATACAAAAATTACCATTTGTTTACTTTTCACACTGACATTTATACTGGTAAATATTATGAGTTAATTTCAATGTATACATATACCAGTTTAATATTCTCTTGTTTGTTTAAATTCAGAACGATCGTAGAAATTTTATCATGATTTTATTTTGATTATCTGTCACTAATTTTCTGAATTTTAATTAATTTAACATTTTAAAGTTACAGATTTATAAAATTACTGAATCTTATTTTATGTGATTTCTCCTTGTCAAACCATATCATCGTATACTGAGAAGTTATTTCCTAGGATGTCACTAATGTTAACTTCTTGTAGATAAGATTTCCTTACCAGGAAACTTTTTAATCCTTTATTTTATTAAGCAGGAAAGGGTTGCACATTGGCAAGCCCAAGGACGTTCTCTCTAGACATGATTGTGGTCAGTTCATGTAGAATTTTTTCCTGTTAAATTTATTTAAATCTTTCATAAGACTGCCCCCATCATAAGACAGGGGGCGATGGAAGAGAGCCATCACCAGTTTCTTAAATGTGTGCAGTCTATTGAAGAGGCCCAAAAGCGCCATTTTAGTGTAAATTTTCAAGACAGCAAGATTACGCAGATGGATGCTAGGGACTCCATGGCAGTGAAACTTTCAGAGTGTAAGTCTGTACTCAAGGGTATGATCAAATGATTTACCTAAGTTTTCTTCGCTAATTGAAACCATCTAAATGATTCCTGAGAAGGAAGATGAACATTAAAATTTTTCTTTTACCACTTGATTGACCCAAGTGATGAAATTAGTTTCATGATCAGTTTGGCAGCTGTTTCGTAATAAGTACAAATGCAAGGGAGCAATGGGCACATAGACAGAGAATGGTGAACTGGCCACGTTGGTTTGTGAGAACTGTGCATCTAAGGCCTACACTTTTAATTAGTGGTGTTTATGTGCAGGAAAGACACTGGTGCAATGAGTGGCCGGCACACATCTTATGCAAGGACATTGCTTTGTGCTAGATGGGTGAGTGTGTCCTTTATTCTGGCTGGAAGTTTGTAAATGGGTCGTGACCAAACAGACAAAAATTAGTGGTGAGCAGGACAGATTATGGCAATGCAAACTTTGGATTTCCCGGATACCGCAGAGGGTTGTCAAGACATGATGGTGCTTTTAACTGCAGCCATTGCTACAGCTTGTTTGAGACTTATGTCAGATAGAGAATCGTTTGCAAAGAGCATCAACCCTAGCAGACAAAGCAGTGGCTGATCCAAGTCAACATTGCCTAATAGAAACTACCTGCAGAGCTTGGATCAAATACTGAAGGGCTTTGATAAAGACCACTTGCTCATCGCCGTCAACTCCAGGGAGTTCAAATACTTTGATGAAGATGAGCAAAATAAGAGGATGAATGCTTTTCATAATCTGTACTATAAAATATTATCTATTGCCGACTCTGTTGCAAAACCACCCTTGTCCAGTGAACATAGTGCATTAGGGCCCTTCTCTCAAGCCCCAAAGGTGACATTGCCAACTATAAAACTGCTAACCTTTGACGAGGGTANCCAAAGGTGACATTGCCAACTATAAAACTGCTAACCTTTGACGAGGGTAAAAATCCTAGCAAAATTTTTACACCTATTTTGAGACATTGGTAGGTAAACAGGGTTACTTAAGCAATTTGGAGTGGCTCTCCTATTTAAAATCATCCTTGCAGAGTATAGTCTCTCTCTCTTACTGAAGAAAATTTTGAATTGCCAGGAAGCTGCTTCAAAGACGTTACAACAATAAGAGGTTGGTGGTCAATCACCACATCTAAGCATCGGCGAATGCACCACTGTTACAGCAACTTCCTCAACCCTGGTTCAGATACTATCCAAGAAA
>NQII01011731.1:3575-17971 GCA_002778355.1 Clitarchus hookeri
CCAAGGAAGCAGAATGCTCATCGCATGGCAAATTAACGGTTATCTAGGGATTTGTGGTGGGAAACCTATGGAAGAAGCCGGTTTCACTTCTTCGTTTAGTGGCCAAATATGGTATCGATGTCTTTGAACGTGAGTGCTCATTCCTTTCCATGTTCCAATTACGTGTTGCTTGGACTACGTTAACAGCTTACAGGCTATGATATGTTGAATTGTTTCCGTTGAAACTGGTTTGCGTAAGCAATGCAGATTTAAAGTAATGATAAGAATGTACCTTATTTCGTTCCGTCCCTCTGGTATTAGTTTGTTCAAACGTAGAGGATCAGTGCGCAGAGCTGTATAATATCTGGGTCGACTAGTCTATAGAATTAGTAGGGATATAGGGTCTAGTTGTATTAAATGCTCTCTCGTAGGAACGGTGTTGAATAGTACGTTTATTATTTTGTTAGCGACTCGTACGATTTAAGTATAACAACTACTCACGATATGTCCGTCATTAGTGCTTCTTCCGCTTTTGTGAACTCTGATTATGTTGGGGACGATCCGTACACGTTAACGGATTAAGGTTGCCTTTGGAGTAGACATATTACGATTATGTTAGAGAGTCCAGAGGTACTTAATAACGTGGTTGAGTGCAACCGAGTAAAATTTTTTTAATGTATCAGAGAAAACAGCAGCGCAGTGTTATATAAGTGGAAGTAATGTATTTCTTGTATACTCTTTACGGTAAAGGAAAAACGGAACAGTGTGCACGTCTTCTGCTCAGTAAGCAGTTCCTGAGGCCTAACAGTGAACTGCTATTTGATCAGTACGCCTCACAAAACCACGTGGTTTTGACTCTTGGCAAGCACTATTCTGCTGTGAATTTTTTAATATACTTTTCAAGGTAAAATTCTGGTAAACGAAGCTAGGTCCTATATTTAACTGTACTTTATTTTTATTAATCACACATACGTTGTTAACTAAACGTAAACAAACGCCACGTAATTGTTTAATTTAGTGTTTAGACAGTAGTGTTGGGAAGTCGTGTGGACATGACGCAGAGANAAACAAACGCCACGTAATTGTTTAATTTAGTGTTTAGACAGTAGTGTTGGGAAGTCGTGTGGACATGACGCAGAGACCAAAACCCGCCTACCACGTCATGATATACCTAGTGTCTGGTTAGCAGCGCGTGCATTATGTGAATTGTTTTGGCGTCAACCAAACCAGAATTCTTAGTGGCTCGGGCCACGGCTGCTCTTTATGCGTTGCCTGCTACCGCCGTGAGGGGCTTCTTTTCTGTTAGACTTGGCTGTACGTGACACTCTCACCACATTCCTCCTTGTTTTCTTACTTGCTGAAGAGCCGTCTAGGGCTTACCTAGACCTATAATGAAAGGAAAGCGCGAGTATACGTTCTTGAAGACTAACCTGCGAAATTAACCTACATTTATGCATGACCCACACTCGCAGCGTTTTACATATGCGTTTGACTTAAGTTTCGTCCTTGTGTCCGTTGGCCGTGGCACGTGGAAACCAACCAGTTTTGCGGGTTCGTGAGTGAGTGAAGAGATTTGGGCGGATCTTAACGTCGAGGTCTCGAGAGCTGATGAGTGTGAAGCGAGGTGTGTATGGAGCAGCGCCGGAATGCAAAGGCGGGGGAAACGGAAGAGACCCGCCTACCAGCGGCATCGTCCGCCACGATTCCCACATACGAAAATCCAGGCCCGACTCCTACGGGAAGCGAACCGGGTTCGCCGTGGTGGGAGGCGAGTCGTCGAACCAGTACAGTTTCGTAATGGGTTGCCTTGTAGAACTAGTCTTAACCCCAAATTAATGCTGACATTCGAGTTAGTACGTAAGCGGGCTTGTTGCTAACTTTCCCGGCAGGAGTGAAGCGGAGAAGGTGAGTATGTTTACGTAGCTTATATTACACGATGTTGTTGTGGGTGGAGTCTCANCGGCAGGAGTGAAGCGGAGAAGGTGAGTATGTTTACGTAGCTTATATTACACGATGTTGTTGTGGGTGGAGTCTCACACGGTCGTGGCTGCGCTGTCTTGGGTGTGACGTTAGAGGAGAGCAGACAGCGCTCTTACCTAAATGAATCACTCTGATTACGTGCGCGGACCCAACGCCGCGCGAGCGCTGACCTTGGCATTTGCTTCGTCACACATAACACCTCATTGGAAAGTACGCTTCTTCTTCTCACCTCTCTCTCTCTCTATCTCTATCTCNTTGCTTCGTCACACATAACACCTCATTGGAAAGTACGCTTCTTCTTCTCACCTCTCTCTCTCTCTATCTCTATCTCTATCTATCTATCTCTCCCCCGGCGTGCCTGCGGCCTGGTAGACGAGCCCTACTCTACTTAATTACACGAGTATTACCTCAGCACCTGTTTGCATCGCCGCCGTCAAGTGTTATTTAATTAATTGAATACGTTTGCGGTGGCTGGGAGGTGTAGGTGCGCGGATATTCTATGCATACTAGTGATGCAACGAATATTCGCATTCGCAAAAATGATGCCAATATTTTGCGAATGTATTTGGCAATGAAAAATGAAAATGTTTATTAAATTATAATGCAACTGCTATGATTAAGACATTTTTATTTATTAACATATACATAAAAAATAATATTGTATTTGAATGATATTTGGGAAACAGCCTTATAATCACTAGATTACATAACAGAAACACACTCGTGATATTCTTTTATTCTTANCGAATATTCGCATTCGCAAAAATGATGCCAATATTTTGCGAATGTATTTGGCAATGAAAAATTAAAATGTTTATTAAATTATAATGCAACTGCTATGATTAAGATATTTTTATTTATTAACATATACATAAAAAATAAGAGTGTATTTTAATGATATTTGGGAAACAGCCTTATAGTTATTCACTAGATTACATAACAGAAACACACTCGTGATATTCTTTTATTCTTATTTACCTAAGAAAAATAAAATTAAGGCAGGTTATTTCTTAAAACTTCTAAACTATATTATAACACAACTGTGTGATCAAATACCATTGAACTGTTTTAACACAAAACAATGGAATAAAATATAATAACCCAACCTTTTTAATTATACAAATCAACTTTAAATGAGATCTTTTGTAAAAACACTTAACAATATGCATTAATGCAACCTAAAGGGTATCTTATTCAAATGTGAGATCTTTTAATGAACTAGTAATCATGTTTAATTGTAAATCAAATCGAATTCTTATGAATAAAGTTAAAAATATATTGTGAAGAAAAACAAACAATATAATAATCTTCTTTTCAATTAAAACAAATATGTTCTTAACATTTTGTTAATTTTAACTTTGGTACTAATACTAACTCACTAATTATGTAATTTTTAAGATATCCATTAAACATTACTTCTTGAAATCGAAAAATAAAACTATGAAAAATTGTTTATATCTAAGCACAATTAAGTGAAACACTTAGTAAAATAAATAAGAGTAGAGGAATATTAAACTTCCGAAATAGAAGTTTTGATGCCTTTTTTCCTTGCAGCCTATTTCGGTGGCGTGTGTAAAGAAGACCAGCCCCACTAAAGACCCTTTCGCTAGGCACACTAGTGGGTGGTGTTACTAAATATTGCCTGGCTATGGGAGAAATAATACCATACTTCTTCTTATTTACCGCCCACCATGTCAGTGGATCTACATCATTTTCCACACGTTTATCTAATAAATATTCATTAATGGTTTTTTTTTTATCAAAACTTCTATAGGGTTCGTACATTCATTTTCTTCTTCACTTTCGCTGGAATCCATCAGCAATTTCATGGTCTCTCTTAAAGATATAGATTCTCTGTCAGACTCTCACTGGAACCAGATGTTTCAATCCGATGAGTAGTCATTCTGGCACACTTAGGATTCGAACAAGACGATAGGCTTGATTCATCGTTTCCATGTGACTCTAAAAATTTTTTCACAACTTGATCTCTGGTTAGAGAATTTTTGAAAAATTTTAATTTGTATCTCGGGTCAATAAAAGTTGCAGTAGCAAACCATACGTCATTTTCCAAATGGGAAAACCTGCGGCATAGTTCTCGTTCAAGAACTAAAATCGTATTCCCAACGCATTCGTCATTCACATCAAATTCACCAATAATTTTTTCCAAAGTGGACAATAATGGAATTACTGAGGATACAGAAATATTGGCTGCACTTAGTTCTTTTGTAATTTCTTCAAAAGGTCTGAGTAAAGTTATTATTTTTTCCACAATAATCCACTCTTCGGAAGTTAGTTGTGAAATCTTGTTATTCTGGGAAGAATAAAGACATAACGAATCTTTGTTTTTCAAAATACGCTCTAACATATACAAGCTGCTATTCCATCTTGTAGCACACTCTTGTATGATTTTCAACTTTGGCTGATCGAGTCTTTCTTGTAGAGCAGCCAGTTAATCTTGAGCTACATTTGAGAGATGAAAATGTGTTACCATCATTTTACATTTTGCAATCACTGTTATAACAGAATCTTGTGCTTTAAGCCCCTCCTTGACAACCAGCTGATTTTGGTGTGACGAACAATCAATGGAAATACCTTTTTTCATTTTTGTGCCACCATCTCTAACAATGCATTGCACTTTTTCTTTAGGTATTTCCCAATGCGACAACATGGTTTCAAGTTTTATAGCTATATTTTCACCAGTATGTCTGCCATCGTTAAATACCTCTGCGTTTAACGCAATCATTTTTCTCTCAAAGTTTTTGTTTTATTATGACATGTAAGACTCAGCAAAGATATTCCTGAACAAGAATCAGATCAAATGTCAATTGTAAATGCCAATTTTTCAAATGACCTAATAGATCCCAAAATTTTATTTTTGATTTTGCCGTAGAAATTCTCACATATAAACGAAGAAAAATGTTGTCGGCTTTTTATATTATACGACGGACAAAGATGGTTCAATAGTCTGACAAATCCAACACTTTCGACAAAACTAAAGGGTAAGTCCTCTAAAGCAATCATTGCGCTTATTAAATTATCAATTTCCAAAGACTTGGCATTGTTGTTATCCTACTTTTTGGTTTTTTCGATGCAATAAGTCAAATACATTTGTTTCAGGTCGGTTTTCATACATTGTCGCGAAGTGGAGGCCACAACACTTTTTGTACAAGCATTTCGCTTTTCATTTTCCCTATTATTTAAAGCACTATACTCGTTTTTATGCAAAGCTTCCAGGTGATTTCTCATAGCACTTGTTGTTCTTCCTTTGCGCGAGTATATTTTTTATTACATATTTTGCATTTCACATTTTCAGCATCACATATTGTAAAATAAGTCCAAACTTCGCTAACACACGACCGCTTCATTTTGAAATATCACTTATCACTGTACAATTACAACAATAGAGTCTTTACAAATTAAAAACAAAACTTAAGTATGTTGACTCGACGCTGCTCCCACCTGTTCTATACAGGTGGTGGATAGCAGGGTACGTAGTAATTTGTTACGGTGCTGGCTAATGGCACCTTGGGCTGCTGTAAGAGGGGGGACACAAAGATGTAACTGGGTTCGGTTTATTCACTCTTAACTTTTATTGTCCAAAGTTACAGTGACCTGTACATCTATGAGACCTAGCCCCTTTTATATCTCCTCGGACAGTGGAATCTAGCTATCCCGCGCCCTACACATGTCTTGGCGAATGTTTGCGTCGGGGGGAGGTTTCGGCGGGTTGCTGAAATTACCTCGATGCTGGTGGCTGGCGTTGTCGTGNCGGTAAAATTCGAGTTCGTAGGCGCACGCTTTTGGCACCATATTTGAAAAACCAACATTCGCATTCGCGAATGTCAGAGGTGAATATTCGCATTCGCATTCGCAAATGTGGAAAAATCGACATTCGTTGCATCACTAATGCATACGGTCTGGGGGAAGTCACTGTGGACACTATGGAGAGGTGTATGCTGGGAAGGGAAGACACTACGGGCACTATGGCGAGTTGCGTGCTGCTAGAGGGAGGTATTGCGGCCTCTATGGAGAGCACAATACTTTCCTCCACATGTTACAAAAATGAAGTCTCACACGTCTAGTGGCAGTGAGCAGGCAAAACCAACAGCCGTAGAAAGTTTGTGTTCTGTCAGTTAATCATATATCAGTGCTTCGTAATGTCCGCTGCGTATCACCCAAAGGCTTAGAGCAACAATTTAATATAACTATAATTTTTAAGGAAAACAACGTGTATCTACATACGAAGTATATTTCGAACACACAACATTCCAGTTGATCTATGTGATGCCGTATACTGTGTTACATTTCACAATATCCGTAGCACATTCCTTACGTTCTCAGTCTGCAAGCAGGACATACACCCATTAATCAATGGACTATGAGGTATGGCTAGCAGAAGACAAAATCGGCGCCTTTTAAAGTAAAATCCGATACACAACGCCGGATAACGCTGTGAAATTATAGCTGAACTTATTATAGGCCGTAGCATTTTGTATTTATCGAGTCTTTATTTGATTTTTCCACGCAGAACTCGTTATATATGATGGAGAATGTTTATTATTCGCTCGCTGTATGCGAAGAAGTGGCGATCTTAAAGTCCACCAATCGAACTTGCGTTACACAGTGATCGCTTTTATTATCATCTCGTGTACAGTCACGCATGTATGGTTAAGTGTTTTTTANCGAACTTGCGTTACACAGTGATCGCTTTTATTATCATCTCGTGTACAGTCACGCATGTATGGTTAAGTGTTTTTTATCGGACGTTGAATTGTTTCATAACTTTTTATTTTCCACTAGAAGTTTCGTTATAAAATTCACAAAATATAGTACGTGACTGAAAGTAGAACTTACGGGGCTTAGATATAGTTGTAAGTAACCTTGAATGGACTATAAACACGATAACCTAAGTTTACCCGTTTTTGAAAACCTGTGTATNGATATAGTTGTAAGTAACCTTGAATGGACTATAAACACGATAACCTAAGTTTACCCGTTTTTGAAAACCTGTGTATAAAACCTAAACAATAAGGCAATCCTGAGTTAAAATGTTTACTGCCAATGTAAACAAATATTAAGGGCTTTGCAAAACAATCCTGCAGCCACCGAGTTTAAATGGGGGAATAAATGGTAAAGAAATGCATTCTCAGTGCATCAATTTCAAAGATAGCCATTCTAAATAAAAATTATGCTAGATGACATTTCTTAAGGTGGCCGCCTGGGTAGGCCGCCAAACAGTGGGCAGAGCTCCAGGAGAAAATGTTTTATCAAAAAATGTCCAACGTGTCTTGAGTGAGGTCTGCTTACGAATAGAATTTTAAAAATTCATTATGCGTCTGTATAACGTTTTTCAGTTTTTTTAATTTCTCTCTAAATCAGGTTTTTGTCACTGTGAAAATAGTTCAAACGGGTGTTATCACGGTGATTTTTAGGTATGAACGTTCCAGTGCAAAACATTAAAAAAGTATAGGGACGTTCATAAAACCTTTTTTTATCATTACGTCATAAAATGGTAGGGTCCGCGCCGAAAATCTCATAGCGGCGCGTAATTAACGGCAAGTTTGCACGCTAGTTCAGTACTTTGCTCTTAGAGGCGATGAGAGAATTGATGCGCATGTCTAGGTCGCCGCTAGCGCTCCCACGCTTTTAGGCCTCAGACCTGCAAACTTCCTTCAAACAGGAGGCCACGTTAAGTATTGCTGGTAAGTTAAGAAATCTTGCCAATGTTTATGTTCAATATCCTTATTCTGAATTGCAATATTAATATATGTATTTTATAAAAAACAATGATAAATGAATAACATTTGTGCATGTTTCTTAACGTGGCAGTATTCTCTGAGGAAGTTGCGTAGTAATGCAAGTCTAACGAGCTCATTCTGGAGGCGAAATTTGCTCAGAAAGATGGCAAAAACCGGGTTGTAGTTTAGTCATCAGTTGCGCGCCGAAGAAATCTGCAGACTTCGGTCAATGTCAAACATAGATATATGTGTGAGGGCGGCATATTTCAGCGTGTGGCAGGCTGTGCGAGGTAGAGACCACGAAGGGAGTGTGTGGTATGCGACCCCGAACAAACCTGGCCGGGGGGCGTTGTCTCGTACAGCGGCTGCTGTAGCCGGCCGCGTATAGCCAATCACTAAGTGAAGGCGTGCGCTCACCTACCTCCCCTCCCCCAACTAACAACCCGCCACACCCAGCACATTCCTGCTACAGGAGGGACACGACAACCAGCGGCAACGTCCGCCATGTCTCCCGCATGAGAGAGGCGAGTGTACTGGCCACCACCCCACCGAGGTTCCTCCCTCCTCTCTAACTTGTACATACAGTGGCGTACTCTTGTCTGTATGTGTGCAGTTGTTTGTTTCCTAGCTGCGAATGCATCAGCTGACTCAACATTGTATGCCCCACAACCACCAAATCTACCTTCTTTTGGCTGACGTCCAGCTGATGGGCAGGCAGTTTTTCGACTGTGCAGTTATTCGATATGTTAGCCATTCGACATGGCAGCTATTCGACGCGCCAGTCAGATCAGCCGACCGACAGACAGCTGGCAGACCGACAACTGGCCGATATGCCACTTCACAAATACAGCTAGCCGACAAGCAGCTGTCCGCATCGCTGCATACATTCAGGTAACATCGGTGAACTGATGGCGTCGTATATAGTGTATAGTTATTCCGACAAATACCGAGCGAGTTGGCATTACCAATACATTCATGTGTTTTTAACAAAGATTTATAGTTTTTGAATTCTCGGGAACAATAATGTAAAATGATTAAACTGTGTTCGCTTTTACAAATTTCACATAAATGTACATTTCGAAAATTTGTATGTGTATCGCTGAACTCAGATATACTACAAAATAAAATTTAAGTTAACTCACGTACCTACATGGCCATTGTAAAATTACACAATGGAAGATATACAACTACACTTTACTAAGTGCGTACACACAACCATGTAGTAGTAAAAATTTTCAATTTAAGCGCTTAGTTAAAGGAGTGGGCGTGTATTTTCTTATACTTTGAAATGTGTAAATTCAACATCGCCATGTTTATAAAGCCATTCATTCATGTATTTCCACCAAGTGCTTGTAGAACACTCTCTGAGTTTGTAGGAACATTCAGGTACGTACAATTACACGTATTGTAGTTGTTTCTACAAATTATGTAGAAAAATGTAAACTTCTCACAAATTTGTGTTATTCAAAAGAACTGCATTGCAGTAAGCTCCGAACCACAGCGTGCTTAGAAATTAAGCCATGTTAGGGACAGCGCGAACCAAACCCCTCGTGCGAGAACTGCCATTGAAACATTTATTTCATTTCAAGGCCACAGTACGCTTGAGTAGTATCAGGCAGGCAGGGAACTTAATGAAGTTCAAGCTACGTGCAACTAAAACTGATAGCAAACGGCTTGGCAAAGTTCATTGGCAGGGTTGAGATTACATGTTTCCTCCTGCGTAACTTGGCGGGGCGTTTGCTCGTGTCGTTCCCGTGGTTCAAGGTTATACGTTACAATTATCAGAGAACGAAGCNCGTAACTTGGCGGGGCGTTTGCTCGTGTCGTTCCCGTGGTTCAAGGTTATACGTTACAATTATCAGAGAACGAAGTGCAACTGGTAAGTTTGTAGCTGAAAACACTGCACACCTCTTCGCGCCCAGCTTTTAAAAGAAAGTTCACGGCTGTGTGCGTAGTTTATCCGATAAAAGCATGTTCTTGCAAGACCTCATCAGTTGGCGAGCCTGCCCTGGCCGGGTTTATGTGTTTCATAAGTCCAGCGGGCAGCCACACTGGCACTGTTTACACCGACGCATACTCGCCCCGCCACGCTCTCTCTCNTTATCCGATAAAAGCATGTTCTTGCAAGACTTCATCAGTTGGCGAGCCTGCCCTGGCCGGGTTTATGTGTTTCATAAGTCCAGCGGGCAGCCACACTGGCACTGTTTACACCGACGCATACTCGCCCCGCCTCGCTCTCTCTCTCTCTCTNTTCGCGCCCAGCTTTTAAAAGAAAGTTCACGGCTGTGTGCGTAGTTTATCCGATAAAAGCATGTTCTTGCAAGACTTCATCAGTTGGCGAGCCTGCCCTGGCCGGGTTTATGTGTTTCATTAGTCCAGCGGGCAGCCACACTGGCACTGTTTACACCGACGCATACTCGCCCCGCCTCGCTCTCTCTCTCTCTCTCTCTCGCTCCTCTTGTTCAAGTACTAACGTCTTCTTTTTGTTCTGATGCCAACTGAGCTAACGTTTGTTTTAAGGTCTATTCGCGGTTTCTACACACTTTTTGAGTCTAACCTGCGAAAAATCATCCATCTATATCGTGTTTGCTTATTTCCTAATTTTATATGTATGTTAACGTCAAAACTCATTATTTTTGGTAAAACTATAATTTAACTTAAAATTTTACCTATAAATTATAATTCATTTATAATTAATATGAACAAAAACAGCGAGGAAACTGCCTAATAGAAAATAATTCTTATGCAAAATATGATTNTTAATATGAACAAAAACAGCGAGGAAACTGCCTAATAGAAAATAATTCTTATGCAAAATATGATTAGACGGAGTGTAGTCCCTTTGATGTAATTTTCTAGGGTTTGCTGTAAGCTTTGTTTGTATGAGGCGGAGGAATATCCTGTAAGTAGAACTTTAGCAAGGCTTCAGCAAAGTTGGAGATAACTCTGAATGTTCTATAGTTAGGTTGCNAATATCCTGTAAGTAGAACTTTAGCAAGGCTTCAGCAAAGTTGGAGATAACTCTGAATGTTCTATAGTTAGGTTGCCAAACTAAGTGTCAATACTTTGGCAAATAAGCATTTTCGCCGCCAGGAAGCACTGCTGTTGCATCTCTAGCACATTTTCTCCGCTTTGTATAAAAACAAATGGGATGATCTGAGTTTCATAAAATAAATTGAATTTTTCCAAAATGCCTGTTTTTATTGTGTTGGAGAATCTACAAAAAGTATTATTCGTCGCAACACAGTGGAAATCTAACGAGATATGCCAACAAGATGTTCAATATTTTATTGTACATCTGGATTTACATTAGTTACGCCCTTAAATTACTTGCATCTGTATTTTACGAAAGCGCAAATGTCAAACTCCATTGTTGAAAGTTGAGGGAGAGTAGAGATTTGGGCGGCTCTTAACAACGAGGTCTTGAGAGCCGACGAGGGCGATATGAGGTGAGAATGGAGAAGTGCGGAAATACAAGGGTGGGGAAACAGGAAATCCCCTAGAAAACACGCCGTCCAGCGGCTTCTTCCCCCACGATTCCCACTTCCGAAAATCAGGAGTGCCCCAGCTGGAGATTGAACCCGGTTCGCCTTGGTGAGAGGCGAGGAGTCTAACCGCTCAGATTCCCCCTCTAGCTAAAAGAGCCGGACGTTGAACAGGATTGTTCCGGGGGCGTGCCCGAGATCACGTCAGGGGCGTGGGTAGTGCTCCGGCTACACCACACGTTTGGTAATCTGAGTGCTAGAATCTCAGGCCTTGTGGTAGGACATGCTCTGTGCGATCTGCAATATCAGATCGGGGCTCTGCCTGGTGCGGCCTGTGTACAGGTCGGGGCAAACGGGTTTGGTCAATTCAGAAAGCGCTGGTCATGTCTGCGATGAGAGGGCGTGATCCCTCTTCCCCGCCTACTGGGAGGCCGGGGTGCGGTATGGCCTCGCGGCTAAGAGCGCCCCGTTAACAAATAAAACCACGGCTCTGTCGTGTTTAACAGTAACCTAAGTCTAACCGCTCAGCCACCGTGGCCCAAAACTCAAATCTGTGTCTTTATTGTTTACGCCTGTTAACAAAATGGAATGGATTGCGTATCATTTGGATAGTAAAGTCAATACGTAGGGGAAAGTATAAATCGCAATTAGAACAAAACAAAAATTTTAACACTAATAAACATAATTTTCCATGCACCGCTAACTTGAAAGCTACCTTTGTGGAACACCAGTGCACCTAGCTGTGGAAATGTTCCTCATTCCCAACTCTCCCGTAAGAAATCTTGTTTTCTTTCTAACCTCAGTAGAATAAGCCTTATGGGGTGACTTAAAACAGGAGTTTATGTGCATTTGTGGCAGTCCTNGCTACCTTTGTGGAACACCAGTGCACCTAGCTGTGGAAATGTTCCTCATTCCCAACTCTCCCGTAAGAAATCTTGTTTTCTTTCTAACCTCAGTAGAATAAGCCTTATGGGGTGACTTAAAACAGGAGTTTGTGTGCATTTGTGGCAGTCCTCGGTAAAAAAAAAAAAAAAAACCATTTCTTAGTGGCGATAGCTGTTTGCAGTGTATCAAGTGTGATTTTTTGCGAAGGGCTGCCACACGTGGTATAAATGTCCCAAGTTAACATTTACGGCTTTGCAGAAATAAGCATTGAGTCATGCTTTGCTGCATGTTTGTGAATTTGCTGCGAAACAGGAAAAATTATATAAATTTAACAACAAACAATCGTAGAGAAAAACGCAAATCTACGGACGGATTACATGCCATGCTAACAGAGCTACACAGAAGGGGATTCGAACCCATGACCTAGTGTTCCCAAGCTGCCTTAGTGGCGTGGGCTACGCAAGCGACTGTAAACTACATGTTACAGAAATAAAACAAAATACATGATTTATGAAAAACGTTCTAATATAATTTTTTGTTTTATTCGCCTCTTAAAGATTATAATCCAGTGCAGTTATTCAGTTTTTCAATTTACTAAGTAAAGTGAATGTTGGCAGTGTATTTAACAAGGCGTTGGTGATAAGTGGAAAGTTCTGTCTTTTCACAGTGAACGAGCTGATGCTATCCAAATTCATGAATTTATTTATGTTCTGACGTGTAATTAAAGTGCGAAAATTACGACATTCATGCGTTTGTCCACTACCCTACGGAATCCGAGTCTCAGAAAAATATGCATCGCCTCCTTAAGAGGACAACTCGCTGCTGTTAAAGGAGGCATTGTAGGCCCTCGCAAGTCTTATAATTTTATGCGTAATATTTCACGTATGGAAATTCTGTAGCAGCCAATCAAAAGACAAAAGTATCAATTAATATTTCCAATAAATTAAATTTTTTAATTTCCATAGGTTACTATATTTTTTGCAACTTAAAAAGCTGTTTTCTGCGTATACTCGGTGAGTTTTACAAGTCGCAGTTGGACTTTTACCATTATTTTTTCACTACAAATATTGTTTGACATTTAATGACAAACTATCTTTTTATCCTCCATTATCGTCGTGGAAATTTTTGAGAAATCTTATTAATCCGAAAGCGTTGCATACAGGACTGGGCGAGTCATGGGAAATGTATGTGGCGACCGGCGAAACTTCATACGAAGCATAAGAAAAGACNTGCATACAGGACTGGGCGAGTCATGGGAAATGTATGTGGCGACCGGCGAAACTTCATACGAAGCATAAGAAAAGACGAAGAAAGACAAAGAACGACCCTTGCCCACCTTTGTTCCCCATTTCCTGGAACATGGCATCCCGCAGGAAAAAATANCAAAGAACGACCCTTGCCCACCTTTGTTCCCCATTTCCTGGAACATGGCATCCCGCAGGAAAAAATATCTTCCAGAAGGGTTGGGGTTGGCACTTGTTTAATACCTCTAAACTGGTTTATGTCCGATGACTCTTGGATTATAGGGTCTAGCGNGGTTGGGGTTGGCACTTGTTTAATACCTCTAAACTGGTTTATGTCCGATGACTCTTGGATTATAGGGTCTAGCGGATTAAGGAAAAGCGATGGACTATCGCAAGTCCAGTAAAATTAAATTATTTTCTTCAGCGGACATAATAGAGGCAAGACCCGTGGTGCTAAACAACTGTGTTTTAGGCTATTCATGGCAAAGTGAGCACTTTTGAAAGCCTTTGTATTTGTAATAATATTCAATAAATATNGCGCTGGAATATACACACAGTGCTTATTATTCACATAACATTTACTTACAAAAGGTGGTTAAAAGATAAAAAAAAACTGCTGAAAGTAAAAAGTGGCCTCAAAAGTGCTCACTTTACCGTGAACATCCTATAGTAAAATATTTTCCTAAAAATGAATAAACCTGCGAAGTGTAAATGTATTTAATGTGTTTGTTAATGACTTTTATTAGTATTATTTTAGGAAANAAACCTGCGAAGTGTAAATGTATTTAATGTGTTTGTTAATGACTTTTATTAGTATTATTTTAGGAAATATGCACTAAAATGTGTGAATGCAACCACCAGTTCAAATTCCAGTGCAAGCACTTCCGAGAACTTCGATTCTGCAGTAAATATCCGCCATGAAATACCCGAGTTCTCCGAGGACAAATTCGCATATGTAAAGTCTATTTATTTATAAATTTATTTCGTCTTTATTTATACTGGCGAAGTTAAGGCTTCAATGTCTTCTCTTATACTTAACACAATGCACACATACGTAACCATAAAGAGCAAAACAAATAACAAAT
>NQII01011731.1:30471-44665 GCA_002778355.1 Clitarchus hookeri
TTTTTGTGAAATTGTTGAAAATGTACTTAGGTATTTCTTTAATTGCAAAAAAAAAATATTAATTGAAGTATTTCTGTGCTATACCAAATGTTTTCTAAGTAACATAATTCAGTAAATCCATTTCCAAAGAGTCATCATTACCAAAATAATTGCGGAGAAACAAAGGAACATAATTGGTATGTGCTCTATAAATTGCAAAATTGTTATTAATTATTGTCAAATGGTTTATAGGGAATTCTACATTTTGTTATTTACAGTTTATTCTATTTCACGAACGAGTTCGCCTTTCTTACAGCCAGTGTATAGTGATGTATCATAAATTATATCAACAACATTCCACCTAGAACACCTTAAATCAGCCGATGCACATCACTTTAGCTGCATTAAATATAGCCCCTTGAAACATTTTACAGGCAAAAAAGGTGGCATAGTGATGAAGATCTACGTACAGTGGTAATTATTGTCGGAGGTTCCAAATTCCTAACCTAATGTTCAACAATTTGCCACCAACGTGACGTCATCGCATAAAGAACTCGTGCTCCTGGCCTCGTTGCAGTCAGTGCAGAAGATTGGCCGGAAGTAGAATGACGCAGCTCCACACAGATGCGACTTCTTGTAGGGATAGGAACTTCTTGTTTGCTCATTCTGCGCATTGTAGANCATGTTGCAGAGCATAACCACAGGCGCCATTCCGGCTGTGGTACTACGGTAACAGACTTCATGTGTGAAGGTTAGAATGAAGGAAATAGGCGAATTGCTGTATACCAAGAAAACCAAGAAATTTCGTGTGGGAGTAATAATAGCAATCATATTTTTTTCATTATGTATTAAATGTTTGATAATATCTTTTAAAACATTCTAAATAAAAAACCTATTTTTTTCGACATTTTAATTTAAGTTTTACGTAAGAATTGTTCAATCCCGAACTGACCATCAGACCCTTTTCTTTTAATTCTTAGTGCCTTACGGAAACTTCACGAAGTATCTCGCAAGCGTATATATTTTATTTTCAGCATTATATGTAGGACTACTGTTTGTAAATTAATTTTGAGACAATTTTTACGTCTTCAGCAAACACAGCCTCTACTTTTATTGTACAATACTGGCCCACAAAGTTTTTAGAGAAGGATTAAATCTCTTGTCATTTACAATCTTACTAGTTCATTCACTAATTTTTTTGTATTTTTATTCAACGACAAAATAAGTAATATATTCTTTCATTTCACATTAAAATACTTTCGAACCAGGTGGCTGCAATTTTTCAACCAGCGAGAAAAATTACAACTCCATATTATTTAGGGTCGCTTACTTCCTGTTTACTAACAATAGTTTTTTTCGTACGTAAAAAAAATTATGAAACGTTTTGAATGCTGGGATTTAACGATTAAAAAAATATCTTCATTCTTATTTAAAAACTTTGAAATACTGAAAATTTTACATCTAATTCCGTACCTTATTTGGTGTTGTCAGATGGCCTTGTCGGAAATGTTGTTTGTTGGAAACATACATGCATACATAGTCTACGTACTTTTAGATGCAAATATAAGTCCGTGTAGGTAAATACTGGTACCGCGCACACCTGACAAACATAAAAGCACACATAAGAATACACATATCACATAAGACTAACTCTTCAAGAAGAGTAAGGTATGCGAGGAAAATTAACATGCTATAAAAATACTGCTTCTTCCCGCGCTTTACATAACTGAAGATCAGTGTTCTCGAGCACGAGTTGCTTACCAGCCTTCCACAAAGCCTTTCCAAATTCCATTTAAAACTTTTGAAAAATGTGGAAACAAAAAAAAATGCAGTTTTCGCTATGCAGTGGAAACGTAACTTAGTTGATTTATAAGAGTCACCTGATTTAAGTAAATTTTTTAATTTACTGTCCACAACAGTTTTGTAAGGCTATTTGTTTTTTAAACCGTTTACGTAAATAAAAACCTGCTTTTCATATAACGTAAAAGTAACTTACTAAACAAATATGTTGTTTCTTCTTAATAAAAATTTTATTTTCAAGTCTTACGTATTTTTTGAGATATATAAGCTCTATGTGCACTTAACCAAATATGTACATTGTAAATTATGAACCATTACATTAGTCATTACTATGCCCGGGGAAAAGAAATTACTTTTTAAAATTAGAGGTAAAGAAAAATTTCCAGGAATACTATTTATTTATGAGTCTTTTGTTTGGTGGCGAAGTTGAGGCAGCAGCCTTGTCTTACTTACACACTGTTAAACCCCAATATAAAATTTCGATTTATAGTGCACAGAGAAAAACAAAATGTTACGTACACTAAATGCAATACAAAAAGCTCCAGAAGTTTGTTGTGATAAATTTTTCAGTACCTTATTATAATGCTATTTTACTCTTACATTTAGAGATTTAAAATATGGCAGTTTATATTTGTACGTTCAAGCTAACACAAGTAACATGTCCCTAGCAATTTAAAGTGTAACACTTGCAGGTTATATTACTGAATTTTTTTTGTGCACGGTTTTGTCCGGTGGGGGCGCTATCGTCACTTATTCAGTCAATCAAATAAAATCATTTGTTGCTACAAAATATGTTGCGGGAAATTTTATTCATACCAAAATATCACCAAAATACGTATTAACACAATGTTAGAAGTACTACTGTATCAGCAGATGATTAGACAAGATAACCCGGCCGATGTTTTTTAAAAACATGTTCACTAAATTTCTAAATACAAAAAAAAAATATGCTAACATTATATAATTACGGAACAAGATATTTAGTGCAAACATTATGCACTAACATCGTGAAAAATAACGGAATTCTAGGTCAATTTCCCGGAAATAAACACTGTCAATACAAGTTTCAATATAAAATTATACTGCCATAATTTTATAACAAGTGAAAATAGCGAATCTTAAATGCTCTAATCCTATGTAATCAATATGAAAGGTTCACAAAAATGTATTATTGGCTTTTCCAATGTGCCTATCTTCCATACCGGCATGTGTGTTGTCATACACTTAGGCGGAGAACTGCTAATTCAACACCTCGAGAGGAGAAGATTGGGCCGTCTCACCTGTTTCGAGTAATGGTACTCCGGAGGGTGGCACGTGATGTCACTGCGACGCAGCGCTCCCCCGAGTCTTGGGGCCGCCCGTGTGTCATTTATTGGTAGTTTCAGACCACGGTTTAATTCAACCTGGGGCCAAATTATTGAAACTATCGAAATTATTTCTCTAGAAGAAAGACGTCATTCCTCTATCGGAATATCTAGAGCCAATTTTTGTACACTCGGTAGTGGAATTGTATACCAGAATCGACCCATGAGGTGTCCAAATGAATACGACAGCTAGGTAGCTGCCAGAATCGCCATTTCTCTTCAGATTTGTCTATAATCCTTTGTATGATGTAGGAAACTTGAAAATATACTCGCGCGTTGTTTAATATAAATGTAATTAACAAAGGAAAGTATAATTATTACCAAATATCAAGTTATCAAGGCGTTTACATATCTATAATAACATTGTGTAAACAAAGTTAAGTTGGTAGGTTGAAACTGATAGAGTTGCTAAGAATATCAGGTGATATATTATAAGAAACTGCTGTAACATAAATACACAACGAAATCGATTTTGCAAGAAAAGCTGTAGTCGTGAAACGTAGTTGTACTGTGAATCAAAATGTAATATATTTGTGTTAGAAATGCAAACATTAATGAAAAATATTTTATAGTTTACATTCATAGCCGGAGTATTAGCAAAAATTTTGTAATGGTATNAAACATTAATGAAAAATATTTTATAGTTTACATTCATAGCCGGAGTATTAGCAAAAATTTTGTAATGGTATATTTACACCAGAAAAATATAAATTATTTTAGTGTTGCTTTTTAATTTGCATTTTATCATTTTTTACGGTAAGGTAAGGCGTTTTACTGTTTTTTCGTGAATAAAGTTACGGTAAAGTAATTAAAATATAAAAGTTTCTTAAATATATTATTAATTAATGCTAGACCTATATCTAGCGGCAATATGAGATAACTCTTTAACATGTTCTTTCATGTGCTAAGTTATTTTATTGGCAAATATTTGCGTAGTTACGTCAATACAAGTATATATAATTTGAGTATATTTGTTTTATTAGGCCTGACTAATATTTATAAGTTATCTTCAGCTAATTCCTGGAGGATATTCTGCGTAATGATTCCATGCGCATAAAACGCGATGTTCATCCAACTTTTTCTTGCATAGGCTAATTAAGATTTTATTTTTATATAAATCTCTTTCGTGACAGTAAAGTAAATGTATAAAAAAAAAAGAATATGTTGGATATCTATTGCAAAACAGTAGCTGTACCAATGTGCAAACGAGTATTAGATACAGGCTTTACTCCCTTTGCTAGGAGTCGTGCTGCTAGCTTCCTCAAACACATTTTTGCTATCGCAGAGAAAAATCTGCTACAAGGTAACAGTACTTAAGGAGGCAAGCGGTACTTAAAGGAGGCAAGAGGCTTGGGACCTGGCCTGCTCATTGACACTACGTGGTTCTGAGAATCGATTACCAGCAGGCTGACTTCGCCCTCGTACGTGACTAGCGGGTTGAATGTTGCATGCATGGTTGCGGAGAGACGTCCACGAACTAAGTGCATTGGCGCCGGGTTGACCACCATGTGAAATATGTGAGATGGTGGCGGTGGTGGGCCATGTACATGACAGTATCAATATTTATATGTGCTAGGAGCGGCTTTATGAAAATTCTACGGCATTCATAGACCGTCCATGGCCAATGGGCTTAATGTCCGCATAGCTAAACCGGACTGTGGACGTATTCAGCTTGACCATATCGGCATCGGTGATTTCTTGTACGTACCGAGTCGGCAGCCGGATGCGGAATTCCTCGTCTAACATGCATGTGACACACTTGCCATATGCTGTCTCGGTCCTCCGGAAATCGGAGGCTAAGTACAGCTTTCCTATGACCAGGTCTTACTGCGCTGTGTACTGCCCCATCCTGTTAAGCTTGGTGAGGAGTCCTTCCAATGCTGCTGCTGCTGCCGTTGTAGATACCGGACTAGTACTATAGTTATCCTCATCGGAGGCTGCCCTATTTATATCGGTCCGGGTGGTGTTTTTTTGACAGTAAGTTGACCCTCGCAGCAAGTCTCCCCCTTCCAATGCCTTAACAGCAGAGCATTAAGGCATGGACACGTGCGTCCGAGCCGGCAAGTGGTGCACACGTGGAGAAATTTTTATATATATCGTTTTCGCAATCTTCTAAGCGAAGGGCAGCCAGCCTCCCGTTTGGAGGTCACAGATTTTTCTGTTCGTGTGGCAATAGGTGCTTAAAAGACGCTTCTGCTCCGGCCCGGCCACAAAGACAGTCTCGCTCCCNCTCCAATTGATACCGTCATAGTATTGTTCTAGCCATATATTTGTTACTTTGCTTTTAATGTCTAGTTCATGCCATGGATATGGTGGTAAGAACGTGCGTGATCCTATGTGCCTGTCGACATATGCCACGCAGATGCGTTTTATAATGAACCCTCGCTGCGAGACGTAGCCCTGAGAGTTCATGTACATTCTGCTGGTTGGGAAGTGACTGAAATATAGTCGCCACTTACGTCAGTACTTTAACTATCCTGTCTTGCACATTGTACGTTGCGAGTCTGTCGTGAAGTATTAGCGCATAGGCCTGGGAAGAACGGAAAATTCACCGCGGTGGATATTTCAATCCTACAGTCTACCACGCCTGATTTAATTCTCTCATCCTGTTTACTAACGTCAAATACCAGTAGGGGCGCCGTGTTCATAAAGGCGTTCGGTTACGAGTGTGGGGAACTGCGTTTGTCCGTAGTATGACCTCTGGAATTCCGTATACATTTGATAAGGGACTGTATATGCACCGTTTCTAAAATCAATGTTCAAGTCACAGTACGGATAAGCCTCGGAGTAAAAATTTTTTTTAGCTTTCTTAATATTGACGTGATCAAATTTTCAGCAGTCTGTATTGAGGACATTTCGCCTGCCTGTCTAAAACGCAACAATTANAAAATTTTTTTAGCTTTCTTAATATTGACGTGATCAAATTTTCAGCAGTCTGTATTGAGGACATTTCGCCTGCCTGTCTAAAACGCAACAATTATATATCTCAGTTATTCACTCGTGAAACTAGTTTTAACATTTCAATTGACGCTCGTGGAGGCAGGAATACTCGGATACGTCTCTAAACTCCATGTACGAAACGCAATATCTAAGTTCCTTCCTTTTTCCGCAATATTCATTAATTTTACGCGTTCAGACATGTTGACCTGCATGTGTGGTAATAACCAGTCAAGTGTGCGTATTGCTAGAGCACGGCTTCTGCTCCCGTGTCCTGAAGCGCGTTAGCTTGCGTGTTTGCAATGTGAATAACTCACTTGCTTTGAATTAATAATCACATGCTTGTAATCTTCCGCGAACCCCAAAGCATAGCTAGTGGAATATATACTTCGAATTTCCCGTTCGCAAAGGCAGGGACCTTAAACTGGTCGTCGATTCCCCAGCCTGCCATTTTGGCAGAGGGCAATTGGTTATGCGTTAATGACAGATAGTTATTTATGGTGACCGTGATTCCAACATCTCGCGTTGCGTCAACCTCACATCGGTTCAGTTGATACGCAATTCTACTTATTATGTGAAGTATACAGTTTCTTATGATTTTAGTCGTCACTGGAAGTGTGTTGCCTGGCTTCGTCAGTGTTCCACAGAAGCGCAAATATGAGTTACATGGCGCCGTGTATATATCCTGGTTTTGCACCGGGATTCGGGCCTCGGACGAAGGCATGTAGGGGCCCGGAATATAGGGTTAATAAGAGTGGATTTCAGCATTGGTGATCACGTCTTCGAACCCTGCCGGCTCCACAACATTTAATAATTCCACATCCATGCTTGATCGTCAGGCCCAATCTTCTAAGGAAATGCACATTTTCAGGTGTTAGCGCTCTGCAGGCTCGACTCGTACTGACTTTAACTTTGGTACTGTAGTCGACTTTTCTTGGATTTGCACGCTTATTTTTCATGCCCATCTTTCCTTAAATGCAGGCGGACCGTTATCTCCTTGCCTCGAAAATTAATCAATCGACTCTCTTGGTCCACCTCGGACACTACGACCTCCTGTACATTCAACTTCACTACTGGAACATAAATGTGTTTTCGGTATATTTACGAGCTTAAATCCTGGTGGCACCATTGCTGAAAATTCGTGCAGTGTCTGGCTGGGCTTGCCATTGAGATACGACTCGTTAACCAAATTGCAGTTTATTCTTATTACATTTACAGGGAATATTTGTACCGGCAGGGTAGATGTATGTGTTTTATTAGCCTTGTATGTAGCGTTCTCGAATCCTAGTATGGCAGCTAGTGTATCGCTGCCCGAGAAGTCTACCTGTGCACTACACTTCATCTCGCTGTGCAAAGTGTTCGCTTTACCACGAATAACTAATGTGGCTTCCTGTCCCAGAACACGCGTAAGATATTCGCCTATGTCTTCGATTTCATAAGACCCTGTGGGAATACGCACCTCCCCTATCTTCCCGCCCCCTTAACGTAACGGTACATACAATTTCGCTAATCTATGTTCGGCACCGAGAAGTAGTTTTTAAAATCAATCACCGCCACGGACCATACCCTCTTCAGGGAGAGTGGTGGGAAGTGCACGGAACGCAATTCCGAACTGTTGCCCGACAAGGTCAAGTTGATGGACATGAGTGAGGTCCGCAACTGGCGTCTACTCGTTAAGTATCTTCTGGTAAGGAAGCGCAGACAAAGGTGTCTGCAGTTCCATGATCGTGGCAATTGCTCTGCTCCGTGATTATAGTATATTCGCGCTCCTCTGAAATACATTTTCAGTTCTGGCGGGGTCCTTAAATTTCCAAAACGGTCAAAGTAGTGGACAGTATCGCCATTATTTTTATATGCTGTCCAATGAGTTCCCGGGCCTGTGCTGCTGTCGAGGTTTACTATGTCGCACTCAAACCGACGTGCTCGATGGGGTAGTCAATCTCGCATGAACACTCCCCGGTAATTCCTTAATTTTAATTTTCGTGCATAATTAAGTATTTCAAAGTTGGTTAGCGGGTGGGCTGGCAGCCCCCTTAAGATCGCCTCGTTCTTTTGCGTTGTCGATTTCTCTTTCTGCCTCCTCCTCCCGCCACTTGTTTGTAGGGACGCAGGTACAGCCCGCGACCGTTTTTTGCAAGCATCTCCATTCGTCTATTGTGTCTCAAAGTCTCCGTCAAGCGTTTGTTTTCATCTTTGGCCGTATTAACAGCCCTGGCAATGCTGCTGGCACCTCCAATCAAACTTCCTAGTACTCCAAGGGCTGGCAAGATGAACGGTAGAATTCCGCCTCGTTTCACTGCTACCCTACGAGGTTTCCTGCAGTGGCGTATCTTTTTCGTCCTTCCAAATTTCAATCCCATTCCGTGTTTCACCTTAGTCTTCATAATTTTCGACACCCCCCACTCTGCTATGCGTTCCCCGAGCTTAGCCTTTGACGACCCTACTATTGACTTTGCTTCATCTGCAAGAATCGTATCGGCTATGTGTCTATCTGCTAACTTAGTACTTGTCGTGTTCTTTGCACGCTGTGTCTAACGCGTTAGTGGGTACCTCGCCACGCTGTTTATTTCTCCCCAGCCGAGTGCCAGGGCAGCAATACTTATACCTGGGAGGGTGCGTTTCAAAGGGCAAATTGTTAATTAAAGAATTTACCAGACCACCTCCTTTCTGGGCGTTCTTGCCCCTACGACTCATACCTATAAACTGACAGTTAAAATGTATTGTGTTACTGCTTTATACACTTTGTGTTAGGGGCTGGCTATGAACCTGGACACCCCACATGTGTGTACGTTATTTCAGATGAAACTTCAAAGTTTTTTCTGCGCTGCACTTTGAGAGGTCGGTGTGTGTGTCTCCGCACGTGGGGGCGCCGGTGAGATCGTCTGGGCGTGCGACCGCAGCTCGGATATTGCGTAAATGCTCCCCCCTCCGCCTGGGATGTCGGAGTGTGTTTCTCACCTACTATTGGTGACGATGGACGCGCCCTGCAGCGACTGACCACAGCAGGGGTTTTGCGTAACGTAACCCACTCCGCCTGGAACGGCTGGTGTGTCGTCGACAACAGGGTCGTCCTGTGGTTGAGGCGACCTGCAGCCTCCCGTCTTGCGTAACAGCCTCACAGTAACAGCGGCAGGTGTAGTGGTCTCTCGCTGCCACCCACTCGGTCGAGAGGCATCCTGTGTGTGAAGACAGAAATGTGTTTTATATTTTATTCAAATCTGATTGTAACATCCAGCTGTTATATCAGGAGTCGAAGTCTAGCCATTTGATGAATGCGAGCTTCCCTCGCCGTTTCAATATCCGCTCGACCAAGTACGTGTTTGGGAGGTTGGTTTTCATTTGCTCTTCGCTAAAGAATTGCCCTTTCAAACGCTCGCCATTTAGGTTTTTCAACACGAAGATCCGGGGTTCGTTATGTCGAATCTGGCCAATTCTTTATATTTCTAATGACCAGTTGGGTGTGTAAGATTTCGCAAATGTGGGTTTAATTCGGGAAATGCGGACATAGTCTCCCACCTTTACCTTCGCCTTCCGACTATCCACTATTTTATCGATTTTAAACACAGTCTCCAGCAATGAATCGTCTTTAACGTCCACCGGTCGCATACTAATGGTCCTGTGTTTTCTAGCATTGTGTTTGGTAACTAGGCGAGGTAACATATCCAGCCACACATACTTTCCTCGCGCCCAGAATTTACGCCAAATATCTGCTTTTAATGTTCGATTGAATCTCTCAATAATAGAAGTCTTTTTTTCACCATATCTGCTGTAGTGGTTAATTTTGTTCACGTCCATGAGTGAACGGAAAGCTTTATTGTAAAATTCCCTTCCTAAATCAGTCTGCATATTCTTAGGTGGTCCCTTATCGTTTAATACAGTTTTCATAGCGTCGACAATGTCCGCCACGCTTTTTCTGCGAACTGGGACGGCCCACGTGTATTTGCTGAAACAATTAATTACGGTTAGCATTATCTATACCCCTTATTCACTGCAGCATACAGGATCATTTCCACCAGGTCGCCTTGATACAAATCGTCGAGTCCAAACACGAGCACCTTCCTTCTGCGGAAATTACATCTTGCTGGCGGGTGAATCTCGGCTGCGATCGCCGCACGAGACATTTTCAGTAGACGTAGCCGCCTTCCAGCAGTTCCTCGACGATATTGACAATCTTGTTAGTGTGTGACCGATTACCTGCTTGTTGAGATGGTACGAGTAGTCGAAGTCATGATACGAGATCATTGACATTTTCCCAGTACACATACTCGAGCTGGCTTCCTCCGTCAAGCTTCAAAGTCAGTCCCGAACCACTGGCTAGGCCTACGTCGGGAAACAACTCGGCAACAATGTCGAATTTCGGGTTGACCTCGTCCTTATATGTATTGGCAGTTACGTCATTATCGGTTAAATGCGCTCGTGAGCTTAATTAATTTTTGGTATTGGTGGAGAGCTTCTCGTGAAAACTCGCCAGGTCTGCGTTTGAATAACAGCTCGTAGAGGCCTGGCGCTGCGCGTATGGTTTCATTTTCAATCTGTATGTAATCGTTGGGTAGATAATAAATATGCTTATTCCCGAGAAACCATTTTTTAATCCGCCTATATACACGGTAAATCACATCTTTAAAGCGAGTCGTATAGAAAGTGAGATAAGTACGAACAGTGTCCGGGCGGGAATCTACCTTGTTATTACATTTCAATTCGGCCAAGGATAATTTGTCATCATCATCTTCGCCATTACCCTCCAGAAGTGGCTTTAGTTTGATGTCCGGGTCGGTCTTCAAACTACGACAGGGGGAACCAGTTGCTCCTTTAAAGTATCCAGCTGGGATGTGATCAGGCCGAAGGCTTCTTCCAGTACTGCATCGCGCTCCATACGAGCACGCTTGGCTTGTAGGTACTTATCGTGAATGCTTGCAACGACGCGGAGTAAATCTGTGAAAGCGGCAGTCATTATACTAAAATTTATAGAGACTTGTTCGTGCTATATATATTTATTTATTTACTAGACAGTGGCTCTACGAGTAATCAAATTGACAATTTTAACTTCGAAGGTATAAGGTTTCTGAAGCACTGCGGTACGCACATGCTCGCATTGTGTGAATTTTTCATCGTCTGTGCGCATATCGTTTAAGTTACGAACAATCTTGTTGCCGATAAGTTCCTCTAGATCTGCAAGTCCCGTACTCACTGTTTGATTTCGGATGTCGAGTTCTTCGAGCAGATTTGTACTAAGCTTATTTATCATCCCTTCCATTATCTTGCTGAGATTCGTCTCTAAGCTGCCTACGCTCTCCAGCTGCATACTTCTTGTGGTTAGCATAGTCGAACCTGCGCCTGACGCATTTAGGTGTTTGTCTAGTTTCGCTGACAGGATTTTAAACCTCGTAATGTCGAAAGGCTCGAGCTGTCTCGACTGCTGTGAGCTTGGCGTCCACACCACTCAGTTTGTCAGCGCTCTCGGTTTCTATACGCAGATTATCTCTCAATGTTCCAGCAAGGGTCGTAAGGGACCTGTAATCGACGCGGTCGCCTAAATCTACCAGTTGTCCTTCAACTGCAGGCAGCTTGCTTGCCACTACGCATTGCATGTTATTGGTTAGAGTCTGAAAATGTTTCGTCGTGGTGAGAGGCATCGTACTGATGGCACCTAGGTTCGCGTCTAACTTGTTACTTATTGCTTCCAGTGTGGTCGTGTCATTAAGGTGACTGCCTTGTTTCGTCGCAAGAACTCTCACTCGCTCGCCCACGTCGTCCGCTGCTTTGTCATTAAGGAGACTGTCTAGTTTCGCATCGAGACTGCTAACTTGATCGCTTACATCGTTCATTTTCTTCTCCATAGCTGCGAACGCACCGCCTAACGTACCTAGTTTCCCTACATCGCTGGCTACGTTGCTCAGTTGGGCGTCCAGCTTGGTGTACAGTATGTTAGTGTTGGCGAACAGACGGCCTTCCATGGCAATGAGATTTGATTCCAGCTTTGGGCTACCACACACTCAGTCTTTACATTAAGGTGCCAGTGCAGTAATGCAGTGAGGCCTGTAAGAACTCTCGCGCTACCTTGCTCTCCCACGTCAGTGATTTTCTTCTCTACTGCCGATATCCTAGCCCCTAACACGTTCAGTTTAAGTACGTACATCATCGGATAGTTTGTGCAGCTGTGCCTCCATACTGGTAGACCGTATGTTTGAGGTGGTGGTCAGCCTACCTTTCACGACCTCGAGCGTGTCCCTGGTTGAAACGGTGGTCAGGTGGGATACCTTTTCGATTAACATGCCTAGCCTCAAATCCATATTCGTGGTAAGTATATTGGTATCGAATAGGTGACCTTTCACTGTGACGAGCTTCCCTCCCACCTAAGCCAGTTGCTTAATATCATTGGCCAATGGTATGCACACTGCTGGCTATTTGCTCTCCCACACTGCCCAGAACTGTCTCTAAGGCCGTGAATGACGCCATACCCGACAATAATGTGCGCAAATGCGTCTCAATACTGGTTTGTAGTCTGGCCACCGCCCAAATTTGAGCCATACCTGCAATTACTGTGCGCATCTGCGTCTCTATACTGGTTTGAAGTGTCGCTTCTGGCCGCAACGCCTACGAGGTAACGCTGCGGATGAGAGATATGTTCGTGGCATCGCCATCGTGTTTCGATCCACCTAAATTCTTTGCTCGTTATCACCCGAAACTACGGTTCCCATCGTTAGTAGATATATTACAGCTTTCCGGCGTCTGCTGCAGACTGCAATGGCTGAACCTGGATACTGAGTAGCTCATACTTCACTCATGTACTATAATTAACTGATCGAAACCCCTACAGTAGCGTACCTTTTCAAGTGGAAAATGTTTTGCTATAACTATAAACCCATGATGTTCGCGCCAGCAACATGCACACAGGTCTTTAAATTTGTCGAATGTCATGTCGGTGTTAATGTGGTCCGAGTAGACGTGCCGTAAATTCAGGTCGTCCATGAGAAAGAGGACTAGGAAATTCGCATTGTCACGTAGAAGCTGTTTAGGCATTCGCGAATACGTTTGGCGTAGGTAAATAGAATCAACTTCTACATGACGTCCCACGCTGAAATACTGCTGCATTGCCGCCTGTTTCCCACACGCTTTGTCGTCGAAAATAACCACGGAGTTCGGTAAAGCCTTGCTTGGCTGCATGACCCCGTCGTTGTTACTAAATGGAAAGTAACAGAAGCCTGCAAATGCTTGTAGTATTTGCGCTAGTCGTAGGTACTTTGGCTGATGAATAGATTTAGAGTATAGGTACATGTTTTCGAACCGCAGACAGTTGGGTTCTTCTAGAAGACTAATGAGGACGCAAGTTTTCCCGCAGTTGCTCGGTCCCGCTATGATTCCTCGTACGGTGTCCGGTAAAAACTTTTCATGCTGTAATTTAAAAACGTTAGTTTCATCTACGTCGACATCGCTGATGCGGACAGGAAGCGTGGTTGTAATGGAACTTGCATGCTGTGATCATTGCAACGAAGCTTATCGCTAAATCGTCTTTCAAATGCAGAACAACATATGATGAAAACTTATTGCTGGTAAAATTGGAACATGAAGATATTATATTTAATAAGCCTATCTGTGCACGGTTTGCTGTACTTGACATATCCAAAACGNCTTAATAAGCCTATCTGTGCACAGTTTGCTGTACTTGACATATCCAAAACGTTAATGTACCGCTTTTACTGTGATATAATGAGAGCACGGTATGCCAATGCCGTGAGTCTAGCTTATACAAAAAAAAATTTAATTTTGGTTATATTAATTGTTTGTGTTTTGAATTTTATATACTATATTATTTTACGAGATTTTAAAGCCGTGGCACTGCCATCTATTAGCGTAATTGGATTTTCCTTGTACCTGTTGCATCATTTTGTCACATTTAAAATTAACATTTTCCTAGACATGGGGATTATTCATAGGAGCCACAAAGTGAAGCCTAAGTTATTAGTTTTAGGTGTACATGATACAGGAGGAGTGTGGGGTGAAATTTTACATTGGTACATTGAACATTTCCCCTTAAATTTTGGTTGGAGGGGGGTACAGCATAGCATTTTTACATTCCCCAAAATTATTTTAGTGTCACGCTGTTTCGTGTAGGC
>NQII01011732.1:5341-26198 GCA_002778355.1 Clitarchus hookeri
ACTCATGTTCATGATCCAAATACTTGTTCACTCTTTGAGGATGCTTTTGGGCTGGATGTAGTGCGGATAGAATAGACCACAAAAAACATTTTTGATTATTGTTCTTAACATTAATTATTGCTTTCTTGGCGTTGATTTTTCTGGAAGATCAACATAACAGCTGCCCTTAAAGGGAACATATTTATTTATTCGCACCTCTAGTTTGAATATCCTACTGAGCACCCACTGAGAGCCCTTTGCTTCAAATGCACCCATCTCAGCTATGATTTTTGATATGCCATCGGTATAATATTTTTCTAGATCAGATGATTTCAGTATAATTTCGTTCTTGGTTTTAAAAGAGCTTTCTACATATTCGATATTGTCACCAGTTACTCTTTTGTACTCAGCGAAAAACTTCATGTTCACTTTGAGGTCCATTGATTTTAAATGTTTATTAATTATGCTGATGACAGCTCCTTTTATATCGTTTAGGAAATGATTTGGGTCTTTGTAGGCATTTACATTCTTTACAGCATAAGTCTTGATCCTACTTTTAAATGCTTCTTCAATTTCTTCTACACTGAATCTGAGTGTGTATTTGTGTACTTTGCTCCTCAAGTGACTTTTTATGAGAGATGGTTTGTAATAGTGGTTACAAGCTTCACACTGAACTTGCTTATCTCTTTGTAACTTCTGTTTTGATATTAGACTTTGCGGTATTTTAAAAACTTCCCATGCATGTGTAGGTTCTTGCACTGGTGCATGATCTTTGTGCAATCTACTTCTCAGATGACTTCTTATTAGAGATGGTTTATAATAGTGGTTACAAGTTTCACACTTGACAAATGGTTGTTGAGGTTTCTTCATCTCTCTTTTCATAAAAATATCACGCTTAAATTTATATTCGTTCCAAACATTGCCAGTTGCAGTAGCCTTTTTCGTTGCCTTGGTCGTCTTCGTATTATTTGATATCAGTTTATTTTCAATTGCATTCATATTCACTTAATATACACTTTGAATTCTTTAAATAAAGAAAATGTCTCGCTGTTAATTTTTAGAGCACCTTTTTTTTTCTAAGCACCATTTTCTAAACCTAAATGTTAACGCAACTTTTTTTGGCGGTGCGCGCGCCCGCGCTCGTATCAGCATTTTCATAAGTTATGGTTATTTTCAAACAATTAATTTTAGAAGCAGGTTGAACACATATGGCTATGTTTAATCCATTAGTTTTTTTTAAGTGGGGTGAAGATGGATGGCTATTTTTAATCCATTAGTTTTTAAAAAGTGGGTTGAAAACGTATGGTTATGTTTAATCCATTAGTTTTTAAAAGTGAGTAGAAAACGTATGGCTATGTTTAACCCATTAGTTTTTAAAAGTGGGTTGAAAACGTATGGTTAAAATCTATGGTGTGCCAGGACCCGGGCTAGCATCGGCATTCTATAACTACTTCGGTGGAGTGATTTGCGAACAGATTCAAATACGCCGGGTATTTCACGCACGCCACCATTGTCAGACAATCACGCCATATGTAGAGGTCGGTAAGCATGCGTGACTGTTGGTGGATGCATTTCCAGCAACGGTTTTAACATTTTCTGTAAGGAATCACTCGTTAAGTATGCTGCTAATGAACATTTTATGTTTACGGTAATGTGTTATGTTTTTGTATTTGTGCCTCAACGCGTCACATACGCCCATATATTCGTATACAAAAATTATTTCTTTTAGTGAGCTCTACAACCCCTCAATGTTTGTCCCGTAATTTTAGAATCACCCTGTAGTTAACCGCAGAGAATATCGTCCAGAGTTTTTGCGAATACTGGAGCTCCATGACGCGGAAGTGGTTATTACTCGGATCTGCCGTTCCCTGCTTCGCGTGCATAAGAAGAATGGCAAGAAATAAAGTGGACTCAAAGGAATTGGAAATGTACCATCACAAATTACGTTTTTGAGTTTGGTGGTTGCAGTAAAGACAGTGCAATAGGCATGCGCATGCGGAATATGTTTTCGAAGAAAAAGCCTGAAAGGTTAGTCTTTGGAGTCACTATGAACAAACGTGTGTTCTTTTTAATGATAAATGCAATGAAATAATTATTGTTTCAGACATGCGCCGTGCAGACAACTGAAATACCGTTTGTATGAAATAGTAGTCAATCTTCACGTGTTCTGAATGTTTGATTCATAGGCTAAGTAATTCATCAAGATACTGCTCATAGGCTATGCGTGGGTTATTTTTATTTTTGGTAAGTTAGGAAGTATCGATTTCCGCCTGAAATAACTTCTTCCGAAATCACACAAGGCTCCCTTAAATAAAATCACATAAGCTTTCAAACTCCAATAAAGTAAACTAGGCCTCCCTTATCTGCTTTGCTAAAGGAGTGTAGACAATGACCAGTTCAATCAACTGAAAAAGTTGCATAACTGTAAATCATAGATTCTCGTATTTTAAGATTACATCAACCTAAAAAAACGCTACGAAATACTGATGAGGAACTGAGACGGATAAAGTGAGTCTGTAAACATGAAAAACGGAAACAAACACATATACATCTATTGGTTTTCAACGATTGAAAATTCGTGTTATCGGCACCACTCTTGAACGCAGAGCACTTCACCTGTGCTTCCGGGCGCCAACTCGCGCCAAATGAGTCGCAGAGCGAGGGACGTGGCTGCTCCATACCTTTACCTCCACCCTGCTTGCTGACACTAACAGCTCCCGTTAATCACTGTTCTGCTACNTGACGGGCGTGGCTGCTCCATACCTTTACCTCCGCCCTGCTTGCTGACACTAACAGCTCCCGTTAATCACTGTTCTGCTACCGGTTAAAATCGGGCGGTGACTCAGCTCTAGAATCAGTTACGAAACCTGTTATCCAGACACGTCAGGTGGGTGTGGAGCATGTCCTTAGACAACTCGAGACCTAGTTCACTGCGTAAGTTTTCGCAATGGCCGTTACATAAGATGTTTCCGGGTGTGTGTGTTAAATAAGAGGGGGAAAACGACCTAATCACACAGGTGAGAAAGCCGCTTATAGCGCGAACTCTGAGCGAACTTGCCAGCAAAATGGCGTCACTGACCAGCAACATGTTGGAACGCCTTCAGCCAATCAGATGTGGTAACATACTTGTCGGCGGGCAATCCAGCCAACCAGGAAACTTTTGCAGCACGTAGTAGCGAAACAGGCACAAGGCCCACCCCAGAGCCTCGCGCAACCAATCAGAGAATGGATACGTCAATATCAAAGGAACCGTCTTTCCATTTTTATAATTATTCAAACTTCACTTGGAACTGAAATACATTTTGTACTCCGCTCCAGGATGGTAAACGTTGAAGAAATTTATAGAAAATTCTGAACACTATAGGATGTTCACGGTAAAGTGAGCACTTTTGTGGCCCCAGTTAGTTTTTCCTTTCAGCCATTTTTTATTCTCTAGCCACCTCTTTAAATAAATATTGCCATACAAGTAATAAACACAGTGTGTATATTCCACCGCACTGGGAAGTTAACGTCTAAGGCTAAAATAAAATATATATTTATTGGCTATTATTCCACGTGAGAGGGCTTTTGAGAGTGTTCACTTTACCGTGGATAGCCTATAGTTACTTTTTCTATTCCCAAATACAATCTAAAGGTAACACAACACGGAACACTATGTGTATGAAGTAATGCTTTCTCTACAGTGGAAAAAGTATTTTGCATTTTTTATATAATAATTAAGTTTCATACTGCCTTCACTGATCCTTGCAAACCAACTTTATTTACATCGGACGGCAATTGCGTTTCGAAATATGTGACTCATTGAATAGTCGACGATCAAGGATATTATCGGAAAAGAGGAACTTTATGGCTAAGTGTCAATACATTGTATTATCACACGGAATATCACAGTTCCATAGCTTGAGGATAAATGTTTATGCTTTTACAAACTTGTTATCACACGTTTCCCATTAAGAAAACTTTCTTTGAAGTCTCGGGATGATATAAGATCGTTCACAATATACAACGAGTAAATGTCCCTGTAAAATTAGTTTTTTTCACGTTAATACTCATCGCTTCATCCTTGAAGGAAAATCAGGATTTCATCCCTCCACATCCTCGACGCTGATAGGTTATCATTCCACACTGAAAACAAAACAAGTCCTGCATCTTTTTTAAGAATGTATAACGGTTATAATATGATTCTCATATACCATACTGACAGAATTTGTTAATTTTGACTATCTTAAAAATCCTGCACAGCTATCTGTTAACTTTGTTCTTGTTTGGTGACACAGGAGCATACGTTGATAAAATGTCATTGAAATAGATAACTGCGTTTGAAGAAACTGGCGAACAGTAAATAATTAAGTAAGAATTATGACCAAATAAATAATACTTATTAGCATCCTTATTTTATAGGTGGGTGAAAATATCGCCACGTACTCAAACGCAGCAGTTCACTAACACATTTTTTTTTGGTATAATGGGCGAACTATTTGTGGACAAGTGAAGTAAAAACATGTCGAAAACAAACTGCTACCTTCAGTAAAGCATTAGCATTTAGTCTACTAGAAACTGATGCATAATGTTTAAAAGTGTTGTTCATACCATTAAGTGACGCAAGAGACAGTGACAGGAAAGAGAAGAAAAGTATCAAGTCAATATATACCGCACCTAATGACGAACTTTCGCAAAACACATACGTCACATAACTTTGCTCTTAGGTTATAAACCAAAATATAACTATCCCCGTAATATTTATTTGCGCTGAAGTTTCATAGCATTTCATTCTAGTATGTTTCTTCACAACCACTATCATTATTTTGCTATACAGTATTTTCACTCTGCTGAGTTGAAAATAGTTTCTTATTTGGGCCAGTTTGTTCATGTTCTATGAGAATAGGCATAAATGAAGCAGTGCATTTATGTTTTCTTAACTACTCGCCCAACAATCCAAATTAACATAATCTGTACCATATTTACTATCGTATACTTAGCTATACGTAAGTTTTGTAAATACATATGACAACAATATAGAATTTTCAGTTATTTACATAAGCCTGCACGGACCACAACTGTTTATTCAGTCGCTGCTGCCATGGTGATGGCTATTTTTAAAGTCATTATGGTTGCACGTGAACTATCTGTTCGCATTTTTTTTATTTTCCTGTTTATTTTCTCCTAAAATAACTTCCGAAGTGTGCCAAAAAAAAAAACCAATGTTCATTCATGTAAGAAATTCACGGTTTTTTAATTTAATCTGCCAGGTAATGAATTTGCGAAACTCGTGGATATACTCCCAATTCCGTCAAATTTACAGTTATTTTACAAAAAAAAAAAAACACTGGTATATTTATTATTGAAATAGTTGTTGAGTTGAGTTGAGAGATTTGGGCTGCTCTTAACAACGAGGTCTTCAGTGGCGATGAGGATGAAATGAGGTGAGAATGGAGCGGCGCCGGAATGTAAGGACGGGAGAAACGGGGGTTCCTCAGAAAACCGGCCGAACAGCGGCATCGTACGGCACGATTCTCAGTTGCAAAAATCTGGGAGTGACCCGTCCGGGGATTGAGTCCGGCTCGCCATTGTGGGAGGCGAGCGTTCTAACCGCTCAGTCATCGCGGCCCTTATTAAAATAGAAAATTAATTTTTTATTTATCGGTATTTAAAAAAAAATGCAGTGTTGCTACTGAATAAACTGTTAACTACCCAATGGAAATATTTTTTTTTATTTCGCTGTGAACCTGTGTCAAAGACTATGTTCTAGCCAACTTTGTGGCATAACTGGTTAGAAAGACAGCTTGTTTTCCAACGGTTTCTGTGTTCGATACACGGAATAGGCACTAATGTTTCTATCATTTGTATGTGTAAGTTTTGGTTATGTTTAGTGTGTAAAGCTGTCCACGCCACGATAAGACTGTCAGCATAAAGCAATGAAGTTAAAATCTCATACAATAACACTGAGAAGCATGTAACTATGCTGAGTTTACTGCAAAAACGTTAAACGATGACCACACAATTGTATTTGGAAAAATCTGAAGCAAGTTTGAAACAAATTTATTTCCTAGTTTCGTATGTATCTGGCAGGTATATGTTCATATAAAACAGTACATATGTAAAATACATTTATGTTGAATCGCTCGGAAATAATGTTAATAATCGCCATGATTTCTTGACATTTCCTGTCTGGCCTGGTATCTGAGGTGCGTTTTAATTTCGTTAAACAATACATTGGTTTCATTTCAAGTAGTTTCGAGCAAAAAACGTGTATTTTCAGCACTTTGCGGCAGTGTTAAAGTGCCAAGTAGGTGAACAAATTAAGGGAATGTTAAGTTTAAAATGAGTGCCAGGGAATTTTTTTTTTTTACTCAAAAGTTTATTTTATAAGTATTATGTTAACTTTGAAACAACTAACCACACTTTTGAAAAAATTACGGATATTCACATAAATTTGTACGGAAATTTAGTCTACAGTCAACGTACAGAAACGTTGACCGTTATTAAAAACGCATATGAGATATGAGCCCTGCACATAGATGTAACATATCCGTAGGCCTACTGCTTACAGCTTCGGATTTCGAGGACGAACAATGCCGAGGATACATAAAGCACTCTTCACCACTGTCACCAGAAAGTTATCGTTCCTGAGACAGTCACGATAGTTTACGCCACTTACACTTATAATCACTATCAGGAAAATGTATCGTAAATCACACTACAATAGACAAGAAAATTTTCACGTACATCGTCGAAATGTAAAAATAAGATGTTTATATTCAGAATTAAGAAAATTTGGTCATGTTCAAGTCATTCTTCAAAACAAAAAATATATTATTTTTAATTACACAGCGCAGAGCATTCGCATAAGGAAAATAAAACTTGTTTTCGTAATCCTTCTTTCTAAATTTGAAATACAGACAAAAGAAAAACATCCCTTTAGATTTACAGAGAAGTTCGTCGTTTTTAATTTACGGAAAGTTTTTTATTTAAAAAAAAAATATGTAATGTTAGTAAATTCAAGAACATTTCCGTATAATTTTGAGCGGTATTTTTCCGCAGATCTATGCGATTCATTTTATTTTCTTTAACGTTGAGGACGAATCCGCGCACGAAAGTGTCGAACTGAGGCAAGGCTTGGAAAGAGCGGCAGAGAAACAGGAAAAATCTGACGCTACGACCGCAGAGATGTAGCACGGAGCAGTTCATTTCCTGACTGAATTCATTGCAGTACTGGTGAGTATAGCGGCGTGAGCTGACAGGCTCGTAGGTTTCGAGATGAGCTCTTTGACCTAACCTAACCTAACCTAACCTAACCTAACCTAAATATGCCGCTACGACCGCAGAGATGTAGCACGGAGCAGTTCACTTCCTGACTGAATTCATTACAGTACTTACGAGTATAGCGGCGCGAGCCAACAGGCTCGTAGGTTTCGAGATGAGCTCTTCGATACGTGAACACGCTCGCCGCTACACTTGTAACTCTTCCCTAACGTTCGTAATAAGTTCACTGGTTTCATTACGCTCGAAATATTACTATGGGCTGTTCACGGCAAAGTGAGCCCTTTTGAGGCCCTCGGTACTTTTTTCTTTGAACAATTTTTTATCGTTTAACCACCTTTTCAAATAAATATTGTCACGTAAGTAATATACACATTGTATATATCCCACCACACTCGGAAGTTAACGTCTAAGGCTACAATAAGTTATATTTATTGACTATTATTCCAAATGAGAGGGCTTCACTTTACCGTGAATAGCCTATACATCTACCTATCTCAGTTGTGTTCACTTATACACTTTTGACGCCAACCTTTGAAAAACAGAAATTAATTCCCTTCCCTTGAGTGTGTGTTGGACTAAGACTACTTACAGTTACGTTGGTAACGCGTCAGGAACCAGCAGTTCTTTAAACCTACCTACTTGTAAGCAATGTTGTAGTCGAAGTTATATGCAGGTGAATGCCATTTACCGTCTGCTTAGCCCGTTTATTTCTCTTGTCAGCTATCGGAAACATGTTGCAAGTTAATGTATTTTTTATGGCCGGTACTGTGGAAGGCTAGGAGGAGTCAGTGCTCGGTTTATTGGACGACTCCCTCGTGAGTAATCTGGTTTGCCAAATCTTACGCACCACTCTTTCACGAATTATCGGTGTTGATAAAAAAATGTTCACCATTAACTATTGAAATCAACCTTTGAAAAATGTCACTGCCCCCACCTGCACATATTTTAACGGGCACACTGACTTGCATGCGCCCTGTAAAGTTGGTAACGACGGGGTAAAAGAAGTCCCATGTCTTAACGTTGTACTCAAAGTTGTGGTAAACATCGTAAATACTGAAATAAACTATTTTGCTTGTTGATTTTTTTGAATACATATAAGTGTTAGAATAAGCGGGTTTGTATGATATTTACTTGTCTAATAATTTTACACTTTTAGTTGGCAGGTTCATGAGTAAAGTGATAAGGACCATAACAATGTTCACTTTACATATAGTGTAAGAATACACAATGTGCATACGAGTAGATCTTAAGCAGCTCTTTCTAAAGTTCTCAGTTTACCGTGAACACAGAACGCAGCACTTCATTGCCTGGTTGTGAGAATAACGCCCAAAACAAGTACAGAGCACACAAAAATATCACCCGAGTGCAGCACTCGAGCTCGTTAATTAATTTCAGGGCCGAACTGGTTAACCCACTCATTGCAGTATACTTTCTGCTTTTCTGCGTATATCGTGTGTTTTTGTTTCGTTATGTTTTATGTCGCGTAGCTTTGTACAATTTATAAAATTACGTGATAATAACATACATTACATAAAACATTGTCGTATCGAGCTGTTTTGTGGGTCAATATAAGAAATTTATATCACGGCGTAACTTCCATATAACGAACACTAATCTAAGTCGCAACCAAACTACGAGTTTAGTTGTGTGAATTACAGTACGAGATGCACGGATCGCTAGTGCACCACTGAAGCAAGTTACTGATCACTTGATGTTACTACATTTCAACGTGCTGTAACGGAAACCAAACCTAGAGTTTGTTCTAGTGAGAAGTCTGATGACACATTAAAGCACTTTGGAATGTTTTTTATTAGGAGCCTGGAACCAACTACAGTAGATATTTACTGTGTAATCAAAACAGTGCGTCTTCAAATTAATGTTTTATTGTAGGCATGACCTCTGTGTTTGAATGCAATCATTAAAATATCGATTCCTTATTTTCAACGGTAGGTACAATGTATATTTGAAGCGTGGAGATAAGCTTGGCTCAGTGACTAAGTTACTGAACTTGCCACTTCTACAAAGTGTTGTAATATGATAACCTTGATTGTCATGCAGGCAGAATTACAAGTGTATGAGTTTATAAACTTGGAAAGCAAATATTTCCATCTCCTGATCCAAATGTTTAGTTTGGTTGCACACACTTCTCAAGGCTACAACTCGTCAATACATAGAGCACGAAAGTTAATTGACACTATAGCTTCACTTTGTCAAAATCAATTTTTTTTTAAAGAAATCCTTATGTTAGGTAAAATGTTTATCTGCATCAAGTTTCATATAGCTTATCTACTTTTGGTTATAGCGTGTAATTTCAGCTATGACGTGAGAGTTCGTAGCTCCCCTCTCTGTGAATCAAATAATTTTAATGAAAGCCGAAATTTAAAACAGAAACCTGTTGCTATACATGTGCCAAGGTTATAACGGTAATGGGCGAGCAAATAAGTTTAACAACTGTTGGCATTTCAAATCACTTCCACAGAAACGCAAGTAAATCATGAAACATAAAATACAATGAAACTTGATTTAGTATTGCACAGAGCCTGTAACTCACACACTGTTTAAGGCGGAAGTATAGAACAACTAAATACAGAAGCGAAGAAGCGTAAGGATTCCTTTGATATGTGTGTACACACCGCCTCTGCTAGCTGCATGCACTGAAAAAAAGGTTTTGTTGAATCAAACAAAGTTTGTTTGGCGCAATTAAATTAATTGTTTGTACAGGCGAAATAAAATATTCTGTTTTTTAAACCATTATTAAGCATTATTAAATGTACTGACAAAGCTGCCACTATCCTTATTGTTACAGAAAATACAAACAAGATCTAGAGCGTAATTTTCAAACGAAGGCAATCAAATGAGTGACCAAATAAATATACACAATTGATTCAACTAAATTTTTTGTTGGCTGTCTGATTTATTTTGGCCAAACTCAGAGATTTTGTTAATTCAAGCTTGTATTTTGTTAGATGACGAAAAATTATTTTGTTGCTTTTCGAGTTTTGTTTACTCAACACAATATTTTGTTGAGGCAACTAAATACATTTTTGGACATCCACAAAACAAATATTTTACAGACTGGAACAAACCTTTCTCTCTGTGTACACTAAACATTTGTTTAACATGCTGAAACAACGAAAAAATTTCTTCGGCGCAAACAAACTTGTTTCATATAAATTATGTGGCTTTGGAAACAAAATATCATTCATTTGGGAGAACTGAGGTTTGATTGTAGAAACGTAGTATCGTTTAGCTGAAACAATCACCACGCAAACAAATATATTTGGTATACTGAAACAGTACTTTTTCTTAGTGTGCATCTCTGATAACGGACCCTGTGTTTGATTCGCTAATGCGTGTTGTGAAATATCACCTGTTGTTTGGGCCACCGTTAAGAAATTTCGTCTTTAAGTGCTGACTAATGAATGATTCTCTATATGTTACTAGGAAAATATGGACACTTCGTCGATGCTGACGGGCCTGCCCAGGGCCGGCTCTAGTTAAAGTCGGTTACCAAAAACGAGATTTGGGCGACTCCTACCGGCGAGGTCTTTGAGAGCTAACGATGGAGAAGCAAGGTGAGTATGCAGCATCGCTGGAACGAAGGGGGCGGGAGAAAAGGGAGATCCCCGAGAAAACGCGCCGACCAGCTGCATCGTCCGGCACGATTCCCACTTGCAAAAATCCGGAGTGAGCCGGCCGGGGATCGAGACCGGTTCGCCTTGGTGGGAGAGGAGCAGTATAACGACTCAGCCACCGTGTCCCCCCCCCCCCATAAACGTTCTGGGCATGTTTTTTGATGACGAGACGAGAGTGGCGAGCTCGTGTCAGTGAGTCTGCCCGCCCCTCGAGCTGGTTATGTGTGAGACGGTAGGTTGGGCCCTCGTCTAGGGGGATGGGAGCAGGGGTTCGACGTCTGGCGGGATCACTAGTTGTGTCAGCCGCGGGAAGAGAATGGCAGGCGGCGGCCGGCGTCGAAACACACAAGCATCACAATTTGTAGTATTTAAGTTAAGCAGGGTACCCCGCGGCGGTGTAGTGGTCAGACTACTCCCCCTCCCCCATCAGGGCAAACCGGGTTCGATTCCCGGAGGGGTCACTCCCGGATTTTCGCATGTAGGAATCGAGCTGGATGATGCCGCTGGTCGGCGGATTTTTTTTTCGGGATCTCCCGTTTTCCCCTGCCCTTGCATTCCGGCGCTGCTCCATACTTACTCACTTCACACCCATAGGCTTTCAAGACCTCGATGTTAAGTGCCGCCCAAATCTCTCCACTGCACTCCTTTTAAGTTAAGCTACGGTTTAAATAACACATGTTTTCGTTTGTAATTTTCACAGAACATTATTGGTGTAATTTTACAGCGTAACCGTTGTACTCTGCCGTTCAGACAATAAGGCTGTATAAATTGTTGTTGTTTGGAAAGTTTAATTTGCACCTATATAGTCAGCCGTCTAACTAATGATAGTCTGTTCTGCATGTCTTTCGTTTCTTTGCGACTGATTGTTCATTTAGATTGTTGAAATGAATCTGTTTAAAAATTTTGTATGAACTGCGGTGTTTCGAATTTGTTTTTGCCCCCGTCTAGCTGGTAGAAAGGACCACGGAAGGAACTTTGAACTGAGGAGGAATTGAAGCCAAAATATCCTGTATACGACAACTAATTTATTTAGATCAAGAGAGAGTTATCCTCTCGCGAGCACTTTTATCGTGCTTTAGGCATTTAATCGAGTTGCTTTAGTTTTACGATTTCTTTTAGTCCCCATGTGTATACCTACCCCTCATTTTGGCTAGTTGAGAAGGTCGAGTGCTTCTGTTAATTTTAGGCGTTGCAGCAGGTGTGCGGCCATATTTTTAGTTATGGCACTAAGATACAGTTATTATTCTCGTAAAATAAAACTGATAAAAAGCCGTTAATGTAAAGAAATGAGACGGTATCGAATGATCTTCAATCATCATTATTTGCAAGTTGCCAGATTATATATGGATCCTATGGTTTATAGATAAATATATAGGTTTTGAGTTATATAAGAAGATAATTTCGGAATATCCAAACCCCCAATGGCGTGATTTTGTAGAAAATGAACCCTATGATAACCACCGATATTTTTATTCGTTTTTATATAATTAAATTGAGGGAGTATACTTAGTAGAAAATGACAATGTCACTTAATGCGAATAAAGTAGTATAAGGCTTGAAAAACTGGTATCAAGTTAGATTAGATCATGTTACATAAACATTCACAGACTTACGAAAAGGATCAATTTCTAACACGATAACAGGATAAACATTACAATGACATGTTGAAACATTTGTTGCATTCACTGAAGTTTATTGGCAATGGTTCACTTATTAGTACTGTTTAGGCCTAAGTGTTCATGTAAGACTGTAAGACTAAAAACTTTAAATAATAAATTTAAAGTAGCTACATGCAACCAAAAGTAGCTGAGATACACACACCGAGATAAAATAAAAAGATCGCCGTTAGATGCCACTAATATTTTCTAGTTTTTGTTGTTGTTTCTCTCATAATTTATGGGATAATAAAAGAGATTTATCTAGCACACGTGGCGCAAAATACAGCACCTGCAACGCAGCCTTAAAGAAGAAGAATAAATAAAACAAGCTGTTTCTTTTGCAGATGCCACGACATATGTAAATTTAAGTAATAACGAAAATGATCACAAAATAAACACAAAGGCAAAGAGTTCTTTTATATAAAATTCTTTCAGCATATTTGCTACAAGATGATGGTTACATATGGGTAGGTAAGCAACGCACAATGGTTGCCAATGCCTATTTCAAGATAGGCTACATTATCAAGATCATAAAAAGCAGATAAGAGATTCTATGTAGGAACTTCATTTTTCGAAGACTCCTTAGCTACTTTAGCAACGGAATTGTCCATTGCATTTTATGAACAGGCAAACTTTTCTGTGGTGACAGAATAAACAAACTGCAATACAGAATATTCAGCACATACTAGTGCTAATAAAACTTACATACTCTGGCATAACTGGGTACAATTAGAAGGAAAGAATTTGCGAAATTTTATTGCTTTCTCAGTCAAGATTGGCATAAATGATAAGGAAGGATATTAACACCAACCGGAGCCACCTGCTCTTCTCGATGGACAAAGTGGAGTGGATACATTTGGGCGGCTCTTGAACATCGACGTCTTGAGAGCCGATTGGGGTGTAGTGAAGGGTAAAGTGAGATGAGTATGTAGCAGCTCCGGAATGCAAGGGCGGGGGAAACGGGAGATCCCCGAGGAAAGCAGCCTACCACCGACGTCGTCCGGCACGATTCCCAAACGCGAAAACCCGGGAGCGACCCCGGCGGGAGTTGAACCCTGTTCGCTTGGGCGGAAGGCAAGTAGTCTGACCATTACACCACCACGGTCGATGGACAAAGAAAATTATTCCCGGATATTTTGAAGAATATGGGAGGAGAAATAAATTTCAAATGGGGTTTGAGGAGGATCCCAAGAAAAGGCCGTATCCTCTTTGGTGTCCGCGTCACTGCGTACGTTTGAGCTCCCATTGGAAAAATTACCAGACCCTTGGAGTCTCGAATNTCCTCTTTGGTGTCCGCGTCACTGCGTACGTTTGAGCTCCCATTGGAAAAATTACCAGACCCTTGGAGTCTCGAATCGAACTCGATATCTCACCGTTATGAAGCTAACGTCTAACCACTGAAACAAATAAAACTTATTCCATAAAATATTTGATGTCACTTACGGATGCATACCTGATTTCTGGTTTTATATGTATTGAGAATCGCTCAAATAAAGTTATTTTCTTTTAGAAAATACTTGCCTTCATTACAAAACATACCGCGTATTGATTGATTTACCATTGGCGAAAGGACTATAACCGTAGGTTATTTATAAAAAGTACGTAAGTTATTTTCGGAAAAACGCAGTGTGCAAGATCAGAACAAGTCGACAAGCTAGTTTAATAAGGGAATTATTTTACAGATAAGAATGNGGAAAAACGCAGTGTGCAAGATCAGAACAAGTCGACAAGCTAGTTTAATAAGGGAATTATTTTACAGATAAGAATGGAAGAAACGGAAAGTATTGAAACAGTATTTAGAAAATGTATACAGTAAATACAATTTAAAAAAAATAATAAAACACTACGATATTTTGAAATGAAAACAGCCCCCTACACAGCCCATCTATTTCCACACAAAAATCCTATTGATAACCACAAATCTTGTCCTATTACCTTATCGGCCATAAGAGTGACATCAGCAAGGAAAAGAACTAGGAAAAGTATTGCTACATCTTACTAAACAACAGATAAACCAGAAAGTGACAAGAAAATTACGAGGTAGAACGCAATGCATTACAAACAATATATTATAGTGCAGTATGTTGACTTCCCCAGAACTAATACTAAATATCTAATTTCTGGAGAAGCCGCAGTGTTGCAGCGGCTAGAGTACTCGCCTCTTACCAAGGTGAGCCGGGTTCGATTCCTGGCAGAGTCACACTAGGATTTTTCCGCGTGAGAATCGTGCAGGACGATGACGCTGTTCGGCGGGTTTTCTCGGGGATTTTCCGTTTTCCCCCGCCATTGCATTCCAGTGCTGCTCCATTTTAACCTCGTTTTGCCGTCATAGGCTCTCAATATCTCGCTGTTAAGAGCAGCCCAAATCCCAATACTCCAATTCACTCAACTTTCAGGACAAACCAGTGCATGAAAATTATATCCGCAAGCCAGTTTTTAATTGGGTCTTCTTGGCCTAAATAAAATAAAATGTAGATGAAAAAATCTTCAGAAACGCAAACAGTTAATTATAAGGAAATTTATCAAGAAATAAAAGTGTTTAGATTGCAGGAAGCATGCATTCACTTACAAAATACCTATAATCTTTCACAGAGAAACATTACGTTATGAAGTTGGCAATTAAAAATTATCAATTAAATGAGGTACTGAAACTTTCCTTGGAGAATATATATATAGGGTTACGCTCCTTGGAGTAAAATATAATAATACAAAATTTTTAAGCACGAACATAGGTGTCGCACTAAGATAATCTACTTGCTGTGAGCTGTAGATTGTTAACTGTAAACTGAGCACTTCTGAAAGCCCTACGATCTACTTGTATACACATAATGTGTTCTTCCCGCATATGTAAAATTAAAATGGGCGCGTGGACCTGATCTATTTATTTATCTGCCTAACAAGTGAAACTGCAAATTAGTCATAAAATTAAATATTTTAATAAATTTTTGAGTTCTTACACTTATAGGCATTAAAAATAAGAAAGTAAAGTAAATCATTTTACTTTTCACTTATATTTACCTAGCACTTTTAATTCAACGTTATGACATGGAACTACTTTCCCTAAGTCGTAACCAACTTTGCTGGACGCATGCCACTCAGTGTGCTTGTTAAAATATATGCAGATAGGGACAGTGACATGTTTCAAAGGTTGCTTTAAAAAGTGCTCAATTTGCCGTGATCAGCCAACACAACAATTTGGATTGTACCAGCAAAGGTTGAAATAAATTCTATATTACTGAGCGTTTACTCCACGGCACTGAACATCAACTATGTTGATACCCTAATTTTATTGCTCTGTATAAAATTATAAACATGCAATAATAAGTATTTTTAAGAGCTTATTTCTACTGTAAATGGGGTGACTACCGTTTTATTACTGTAAAGGTTGCTGTCCAGTATGAAAGGATAGGGTTCTACATGTTAAATGATTTTACGCACAGCTTGGCTTCCCTTTCACAGTAGCGCTATAAAAAAACACTTTGTGCCCTGTGAAGAGAAGAACCTTCCTACGTAAGAGCAAGTAGGAGTAAATTAATAAGTGTTTGGAATTTTGTGTGTTATTTGAGTCAATAAATCTTAATTTACTCACGATTTTCAGTGTATTTAAAATTACACAAAAAGCACATGGTAGGAAAGTAGCCCAGGCAAAGACGGATGAAGCGGTTTTTGTTTGTAGTGATATTGTGGATGGTAACCGAGATACGCTGAAAATAATTTAACATGTAAAACCCTATCCTTCTGCTAGGCCTGTCCTGCACTAGGAAGCCACGTTGAATAAAACAATAAGTCATTATAATCACATGTGGAGGAATGAGAACCCTTATACGCAGTTTTCTTGACGCTGATATCCACGCACGTATGAAGTTTGACTGATTTTTCAAGAAAGCCTAATTTAGTTAATATTAACAGGCATTAGTTCAGAATAGTATTATTTTGTTCGGCGAGTTATGGCTCCGCCTGTTCCAAAAAACAGAGATATGTAAATTAGATGCTACGTTGGTATCATAGAGTATAAAATGGAAAGAAACAGGACTCCAAGGTTTAGGCTCTACCATATAAACCATGACTCACACCACGAAAATTTCTTTTGTAAGTGCTGCAAGATGAAATGTTGTGGATACGAGCTGACGGCTGGAAGAAAACGGCCGACAGTTCTTAGAATTTGCGATTATATCATCGACTTGTAGAAAAACAACAACGGACAGAAATGGGCAATATATATGGTAATGTTAAACTTGCAGCTAAGTTCCAAAACCTTACTTAAATATGTATATGTAAGTAAAACCCTGTTTGGAAAGAGCTCAGAGGACAACACGCCCTTAAAATTGCTCATTAATTTTATTGCGAGGATAGAAATTACAACATATTTACATTATTTTTGGTCCTTAAAGGGCAATATTTAAGTTTGGCGGAATTTAAACTTCTTATATAATGAAATAATAAATAATTTGATGACGAAGCTCTCGCTGGAGTTTTGATAAAAAAAGTTTTGAAGTGATAAATCTTTTGATAAGGGGGAGAATAAGCCTTCATAAAGGCAAGTCGTGTTAATAACGTGTTCCATAATCGTAGGTTTAACAGGGAATTCTATATTTTTTTTAAATTTATCTCCGTATTAAGGTAGAAGAATAGAAGCTATCAATGGAACAATGCATCTTGCTGTATAACATAAATAACTCATAAAAATGTATGCGTACTACTAGATTGTCAGAAAATTACGATTTATTTTGCTACAGCACACTTAATTAAATGTCAACAAATAAATTCATAATATCCTGTTATTTTACCAAAGTTTAAGGGTGTTTTCACTTTGGTTGCTTTAGAAACCACATTTTGCACGAAAACCTTCGCGAAGTAGGGCAATTATGATAATTACTATGGTTTCATACTAGAAAAGCTTGGTATTTATGTTAAAGACTGTTTAAAAATTTATTTAAGTTGGCTTACGTTCATTTCTGTCATAAATGTTATAACTTTAGTTTCCGAAATATATGTGTTTAAAATCGTTATAAAAATATTTGTAAAAATCATAACTAATATTTTATTACCTACTACTAGAAAAATGTTCATTAAGATTTTTTCGCAAAATGTGCTATCAAAAACGTCCGAAATGGAAAACTTTAAATATTTATGAAAATATGCTTATATAGTTAATTTTTAATCGTTCAAATGAAAAAATTATATAAAAGTATTGTAGATTGTTACAAAATGCATCTATCTTGCTATTATATGCTACAATAATCGTAGTTTATGACAATTATGGTAGTATGTACTACTTTTAATGAGTTCTACATTTTGTATAGTTGGATGCNCACATCTACTGCCTAGCCAATGGTATACCAACCTACGGTGGGGCACCACATACGATCTGCTGGTGCCCGTCGTTCCACAAGCAAAAAACGACATGTTAAAAAATGCTTGCGTTGGAAGCCATAAACGATAGTGCGGTCAAAGAAAGCATTCCCATATTTAGTAAAACATTTTCTTCTGTCTAACAGCGAAATTCTGCATAACCTATGGCATGTAATCAAGTACAATTGAGGCTTCTCAGCCATTTTATGTATTTTTACGTAGCGCTCTTAGCCAGAGGGCCGTACCGTAGCTACGACCACACCATCGGTGGGGAAGAGAGGTCACGCCATCTCATCGCAGGAGTCCCAGCTTAGCACCTGAGTTGACCACATCCAGAGTCCAACCTGATTCACAAGTACAGCAGAGAACGCCCTTCCACAAGGGTCTGAGACCCTCGTACTCATATACCAAGCGTGTGGTGGCCAGGGTTCTATCCATACCCCTAGTGTCTCTCCAGGACACAACCGGAGCTGGTTGCCGCTCACCGCCTCGTTATTCTTTCAGACAGGGAATCTCTCCAGACTTCCTCTAGCATGCGGAGTTAACCACTGCCAGCACGAGTCCGACCTCTAGTGATTGGTACACCCGATAGAACCTCCAGTGGGCCCGAACCAATCTGCCCGTGCTCGCGCTTATCTTTAATGGCACTAGAATGTTTTCCATGACCGATCGTTCCACCAATGGCGAGCGCCAGGGGAACAGAGGCAGCCCCTTCCACCCGTTAGTGCACCAGGTGGCAAAGCCACGTATTGGCACACTCCGATTGTGGTTGAGGACCCTTTAAATCCTCGCCGGGAATAAGCCTTACAACCAATACAGAGTGGTTGCCCGCCCAGCATCTCACCCTGGACCACCCACAGGAAGACAGTGGGTGTATGCGATGAGCGTGGAGTGGTAGACTTCCCCGGTTCCGCCATGGTACGCGTTCCCCGGGAAAAGCCGACCATTGCTCTGAAATAGAAGATTTCCGTCTTTATCAAACTCCGTAAGTCTGGACCGCGTAGGTACCAATATTCTTCCATTTTATCAACATCGCTTCCACACCATCGCCACCACAACCATCCACCCGCAGAGCAACCGGTAGGAAAAGCCGTTATAGGCCACTGAGTGTTACCATACTTTAGAATTTCTTCACCATGAAATTCCAGTATTGGGCCCCAACTGCCTGAATGCCAAGTGGTCCAACACCCCGGCCAAGTGGTCGGTTCGAGGTACCAACTGTTGGCCCAGGCCATCGTGGCAGATACCCCTTACCAGTCACGAGGAAACTGGTTCCCATAGGGTTACGGGCGGCGTAGCTCAATTTACGTTACCCAGGGGTGGCACGAGGAGCCTTGAGTCACAATGATTGGAGATAGGCTATAAGAGACGCATCGGCTACCCTTTCTAGGGTCAAATGCGGTAACCGGACTCTGCTGCTATAGCATGGTACTGCCACACCATCTCAAGCGCCCGAAAACCTGCCTCCCGAGGGAGTCACTGACCCATATCCCCCGGCATGTAATCACAGGAAGAGAAAAATAAACTTGAATTAAAACATATTTTTTTGTGAATTTGGTTTTTGACTGTAGTGTTTAGATTATATAAATAATACTACCGCATTAATAGAGACAAATATGACAATTCCAACGCATTACATTCGGAACATCATATAGTACGTGTGTGTGTTCACATATGCGATGTGTACATAATGTGTGTATGTGTGTTATGTTTTCTGTGTGTTTATCAAATATGCACAGGATGGAGAGGAATTNCGATGTGTACATAATGTGTGTATGTGTGTTATGTTTTCTGTGTGTTTATCAAATATGCACAGGATGGAGAGGAATTCGAAGGACAAATTTCGTGATGTGATTCCTAATGTAAAATCAAGTGGAAAATATGGGAGACACTTTCTAACTTAAATGAATATTAAGAAAAATATGAACGCTTGGAAATATAATATTTTAACAGAATTTTTGCTAAATAATGGAAACAAAGTGAGTTTTAATTACAATTCCCCGAGCGTTGTTTTAGGTCATGGGGATCTTCAGACTAAGAGAAAACATTTATTAATACCTACCCTCGTAATGGAAATGAGAGGGGTGGCCAACCTCTTGCTGCTTACAAATTATTTACCGTCGGGAGATATAAACGTTTGATGCTGGTTTATTGAGCATTAAGACCTAATTAACCAAAATGGCTGTCTTGATGCAACTGCCTTGGACCCACAGTTTTCNGCTGGTTTATTGAGCATTAAGACCTAATTAACCAAAATGGCTGTCTTGATGCAACTGCCTTGGACCCACAGTTTTAGAGTAAAAAGGTAAATCAATCTTTTGCTGCTGTGCTAATTGCACATACGATGATGAACAGTTAGTTGTAACACTTACTGTAAGCATGTACCACACATTAATANCTGCTGTGCTAATTGCACATACGATGATGAACAGTTAGTTGTAACACTTACTGTAAGCATGTACCACACATTAATAAGCATACAGGAGTAAAAAAATTCTGTCTCTGGCGAGTGTCGGTATGCAATTTCCTGCAAGAAGTATTAGTATTGCTTACGAGTATGGAACACTTGTCGCTGCCGCAGAAATTTTTGTGTGCATTTTATAGGAAAACGGTGCCCATAGGCAGCTGCAACAAGATAGAAATTGTTTTTATGAAGTTATACTGCTCAATAAACCAGCAATAAACTTTCATAAATCCTAAAGGTAAAAACTTGATTGCAATAANTTTATGAAGTTATACTGCTCAATAAACCAGCAATAAACTTTCATAAATCCTAAAGGTAAAAACTTGATTGCAATAAGTGGGTTGCCACTCCTGTCATTTTCACTATGGTGGGAGGTACTACTGAAAGTTTCCTCCTGATTGAAGATACCGATGACACAAAAAATGTCCGGGGGATTGTAATTTAATATCACTTTGTTTCCGATATTTCGCAAAAACACAGTTTAAAAACTTTATTTTCAAGGACTT
>NQII01011733.1:23517-38262 GCA_002778355.1 Clitarchus hookeri
GCAAGCTTTTGCAAGTTAACTTTACTGCAGTATCACAGTTCACAGTCGTGTTAACTACAGTATTGAAAGAATACTATATGCTAGAGATAAAAAAGGCTTTTTCAGTGAATAGCAAGGCCTGCTGGAAGTACGATAGGTAGCTGGTGCTGCAGGTGAGAGGTGATTTCAGAAAGTATGCTGTAGGTAATGATAGATGTTGATGGCGAAACATGCAAGATGTAATGGAAGAATTATACAACCGGGTACGGAAAAATAGACTTTTGACCACGCCTTCTTACATTTAGGTTTGGTTTGTAAAATTCTACTGCCTTCCAGATTACTGTTACGACAAACAGGAGAACGAAGACAAAGGGCATCTTTTGCCGCAACGAGTGAGCGGCACAACTGCATTCATCCGAAATTTGTGCCAAACCTAAAAGAAAACATGCGAGCGAGCAGGGCATCCGGTACGCTGCAGCGATTGTTGGCTCTAGTTAGTTCTTATAATTTAGGCTGTTTGTCTAAATGAGGTTTAAAATGTTACTGAATTATCAGTTACTTATAAATGTACACAACGGGACATAAAACACAACTCATATGCTTCTGAATAATGCTCATGTACGCACATTTACGTTTACAGACACGACTCGACTCTACACTTTAACTGCAAATTAAAACACTTCAGAAGCGCAGGCAATATGTACTTACACGTGCACAGTTGTGGAACGAGTTCTGTTAAACAGTAGGATTCGAAGTTTGTTTTGGCAGCATTGTCAAACTCCGGGGGACCTTTTTCTTCGTGAGAACAGACGGGACGCGCCCCACTCTCTGGGATTTGCAGCGTGTGATTGGCCGAAGTGGCAAGCCCCTGTAGGCTACACTTCCTCCCGTTCCACCCCTGAATAACTATTACAGCGTCACTCACTACTCGCTCCACTGGGGCGAACTATCCTCGGCCCCACCACTCGACATTTCCAAAAACATTTCTCCCCACCTCAAAACGTTGGCTGAGCAATAACTTCAGTGTTTGTATGTAATAAATAGTTGTTGAATATCAAATAATTATAACAGCCTTCCCTCGGCAGCCGCCACTGCTATTCACTGTCGCGAAAAAAAAAAAAAAATTAGGTCAGTAGTTTGAGTCGCGTTCTCCAAAAGTTGTCATCGGGTTTAAATCGCTCTCGAGAGTAAAATATTTCATCCTTCTAAATTTATTTTTCCAAACAGTGAAAAAAAGAGCGTAAAGTTAATTAGACTTTTTTTCGTAATATTTTCCTTAAACAGGAAGTACAGAAAAAATAATTAGCAAATTTATGCGGAGGTTGTGTGAATTGTGGTACGGGAAGCCAGATCCAGAAGCCAGTGCAGCCGTGGAACCCGCACGAACAGAAGCGCTCGCTGTGGTGATGAAGCGAACTAGCACGTCGTTTGGTACTATATCACCGCTCACTGGAGTGGACAGGGAACTATAGAGGCAACATTGCCAGCTGTGTACTAACAAACTTCCCAATCACGTGACTTCCAACTAAGGTTGCCACACTTTACGTAAATGTGTTTTTAAATGGTAGTACACTTCTATCCAAGTTGAAATGCACCCACGTAGGATATATTCAAGTTACGCTATTTTTTTATTAAGTAATTAATTTGTTGAGAAACAAAATCTAAAGAGATCCACTTCGTTGTTTGAACACGCGGTTTTTGACTGTTCTGGGGGCATACCTGCGCCAGTGTTGGGAACTCGCGCGGAAGACGGAAATGGCCTTCTCTTTAGTCACTGTCCGAGACAGTGGAAACTTGACATTTTTGATACGTCGTCACGACATGGGAACTACTTTCCAGCATCACTGCCAGTTTGACTGGGAACATGACAGTAAGTGTTTAACATACGGAGTTACAGACAATATTTTTTTTTCGAAGAGTGATTTAAATTTATTTTTAATTGACTGCGAACCACATGTGGCAGATGTTCTGGAAGCTGTACTCATGTCACGTGATGAACCACGGATACGGCCATTGTCACCGGCAATGGTAACTTTTATATAGGCTGTTCACGATAAAGTGAGCCATTTTGAGGCCCTAGTTACATTTCCTTTCAGCCATTTCTTATCGTTTAACCACCTTTTTAAATAAATATTGTCATGTTAGTAATAAACGCAATGTGTATATTCCACCACACTCGGAAGTTTACGCCCAATGCTAAAATAAAATATATTTATTGACTATTATTCCAAATGAGAGAGCTTCCAAAAGTTGCTCACTACCGTGAATAGCTTATAGATGGCGGGATGTCTCACAGCGGGCCGACAAAACTCGGGCCGGACTTTAAAAATGAATTTAGTAAAGTTGACCTTTCAGAAATATTTCTTATCATAGACATTACACTATAAAAAACAATGAGCGACATAGCGATTGAAGCGGTTGAGTTGAGGACCCGTGGCACGTAGTCTTCACGGTATCCCGCGGCGTTACCTGGCCGCAAGGTTGTGCGATCACTGAAGTGAAGACTCCTCCCGGCACCGCGCCTCCATTGACCAGAGGAGCACACGTCCGTCTCGCAGCATCTTCCTGTCGGGTTCGAAGCCAGTCCAACCTGTTTGGCGACAGTCTAGTGCTTCCAAAAAATACCGCGGACCACGTAAACACGTGTGTTCTCCCGGCACGTGGAAGTGCGTTTGTTTGCTACCGGCCCAGTTCGCTCCTCTACAGGAACGGCAGAGCACATCAGTTCGCTCCTCCACAGGAGCGGCAGAGCACATCAGTTCGCTCCTCTACTGGAGCGGCAGAGCACATCAGTTCGCTCCTCCACAGGAACGGCAGAGCACATCAGTTCGCTCCTCCACAGGAACGGCAGAGCACATCAGTTCGCTCCTCCACAGGAACGGCAGAGCACATCAGTTCGCTCCTCCACAGGAACGGCAGAGCACATCAGTTCGCTCCTCCACAGGAACGGCAGAGCACATCAGTTCGCTCCTCCACAGGAACGGCAGAGCACATCAGTTCGCTCCTCCACAGGAACGGCAGAGCACATCAGTTCGCTCCTCCACAGGAACGGCAGAGCACATCAGTTCGCTCCTCCACAGGAACGGCAGAGCACATCAGTTCGCTCCTCCACAGGAACGGCAGAGCACATCAGTTCGCTCCTCCACAGGAACGGCAGAGCACATCAGTTCGCTCCTCCACAGGAACGGCAGAGCACATCAGTTCGCTCCTCCACAGGAACGGCAGAGCACATCAGTTCGCTCCTCCACAGGAACGGCAGAGCACATCAGTTCGCTCCTCCACAGGAACGGCAGAGCACATCAGTTCGCTCCTCCACAGGAACGGCAGAGCACATCAGTTCGCTCCTCCACAGGAACGGCAGAGCACATCAGTTCGCTCCTCCACAGGAACGGCAGAGCACATCAGTTCGCTCCTCCACAGGAACGGCAGAGCACATCAGTTCGCTCCTCCACAGGAACGGCAGAGCACATCAGTTCGCTCCTCCACAGGAACGGCAGAGCACATCAGTTCGCTCCTCCACAGGAACGGCAGAGCACATCAGTTCGCTCCTCCACAGGAACGGCAGAGCACATCAGTTCGCTCCTCCACAGGAACGGCAGAGCACATCAGTTCGCTCCTCCACAGGAACGGCAGAGCACATCAGTTCGCTCCTCCACAGGAACGGCAGAGCACATCAGTTCGCTCCTCCACAGGAACGGCAGAGCACATCAGTTCGCTCCTCCACAGGAACGGCAGAGCACATCAGTTCGCTCCTCCACAGGAACGGCAGAGCACATCAGTTCGCTCCTCCACAGGAACGGCAGAGCACATCAGTTCGCTCCTCCACAGGAACGGCAGAGCACATCAGTTCGCTCCTCCACAGGAACGGCAGAGCACATCAGTTCGCTCCTCCACAGGAACGGCAGAGCACATCAGTTCGCTCCTCCACAGGAACGGCAGAGCACATCAGTTCGCTCCTCCACAGGAACGGCAGAGCACATCAGTTCGCTCCTCCACAGGAACGGCAGAGCACATCAGTTCGCTCCTCCACAGGAACGGCAGAGCACATCAGTTCGCTCCTCCACAGGAACGGCAGAGCACATCAGTTCGCTCCTCCACAGGAACGGCAGAGCACATCAGTTCGCTCCTCCACAGGAACGGCAGAGCACATCAGTTCGCTCCTCCACAGGAACGGCAGAGCACATCAGTTCGCTCCTCCACAGGAACGGCAGAGCACATCAGTTCGCTCCTCCACAGGAACGGCAGAGCACATCAGTTCGCTCCTCCACAGGAACGGCAGAGCACATCAGTTCGCTCCTCCACAGGAACGGCAGAGCACATCAGTTCGCTCCTCCACAGGAACGGCAGAGCACATCAGTTCGCTCCTCCACAGGAACGGCAGAGCACATCAGTTCGCTCCTCCACAGGAACGGCAGAGCACATCAGTTCGCTCCTCCACAGGAACGGCAGAGCACATCAGTTCGCTCCTCCACAGGAACGGCAGAGCACATCAGTTCGCTCCTCCACAGGAACGGCAGAGCACATCAGTTCGCTCCTCCACAGGAACGGCAGAGCACATCAGTTCGCTCCTCCACAGGAACGGCAGAGCACATCAGTTCGCTCCTCCACAGGAACGGCAGAGCACATCAGTTCGCTCCTCCACAGGAACGGCAGAGCACATCAGTTCGCTCCTCCACAGGAACGGCAGAGCACATCAGTTCGCTNTTTAAGCGGAAATTATTCTAATGAAATTTCTCTCAAGGAAGCACCTATTTTAAGAGTAATTAAGGAAGTGATCACCCTGCCCAGACTACACCATCCTTGCACACACACACACACAAAATAGAGAAAGGGGAATTAATAATTTTATGACGTGGCGAAAACTAATAATATTTGCGGGCCGTTCAGAAAGTTTTCCGACTTATTTATCAAACTGGGAAACAGTGTATTCCAAGAAAAATTTTTGGTTGCGCTATCGTGGTTACGTTCCGTTTTTGGGGTTAAAGGTGTAACGATTAATATGTTACTTTTGTCAGAAATAATTTAGTATGGATTAATTTCCGTTTGCTGATGGTATTTATATATTTGCCAATTCAACGTAAATTTTTCTACGTACAGTACAGAGGCAGGGCCCCTGTTATAACAAGGTGAACTGGTAGGAAGGGGCAATGCGTAAAAGAATATTAAAAATATATATATAAAGAGTTTCCATTACTTGAAACNGGTGAACTGGTAGGAAGGGGCAATGCGTAAAAGAATATTAAAAATATATATATAAAGAGTTTCCATTACTTGAAACAAAAGTAAAGTTATAACATTACAAACTTTAAATTTATATTTTTACTGCATGCGCGTTCGTTCCCTTCCTCTCTGCAATCTCTACGTCTGATTTCGCGCAGGTCGGTGAGTTATAAGGCGTCAGTGTTTTATTTTCGTTATCACAAGTATGTTTAAATGTTTGTATTTACTGAACTTCGTTAATGTTGCTTTGGTGACTTGTGTGTAGGAACATATTGATTTGCAAGTTGAATTGTTTTAAGGAGTTAAGTAGTGCCGAGTTCCTGAAGCGCGCTGCTAAAAACGTAATGATAAGTTTGGAAAAAGAAGTTACTGGAAGAACTAATAAGCCTAATTTCCTCTTATGGGTGCAAATAATTTTAAATAAACTTCTTAAAAGCTTATATTGTTGGTAGGCTTTGACGTCTCATTGACAGCAATATCATTAAAGATAAAACCAAAAATATATGTAACAGGAGTGAGGTGATAACAAAAACACACGTGCCTTACCCAGGAATCGAACCCAGAAAACCTCGTATTATAAGCTAGCGTGCAATTAACTGTATTACGGAGGTCGGATTCGGAGAATCAATGAGAATCAATTTGAATGCAATCAGTCTTNCTAGCGTGCAATTAACTGTATTACGGAGGTCGGATTCGGAGAATCAATGAGAATCAATTTGAATGCAATCAGTCTTATTGTTCTAAATAATGTTTACTAGCATGAAATATTTACAGGGTCATCATTTTGAAAATAAGTGTCTGAGTCAATAACAAGTAGGTTTACACGTGGTCTACCGTAGCGCTACTTGTGTGAAGAATTGGTTGGAAATAGGTTGATTGGTTCCTGAGATATTGCAATAAAACTTTATTTTCTTATTTGCTGTCGTACAAAAAAGGTTTTGTATACGATGCGTTTATTNCCTGAGATATTGCAATAAAACTTTATTTTCTTATTTGCTGTCGTACAAAAAAGGTTTTGTATACGATGCGTTTATTACAGACTGTCAGCATAAAACGTTCGGTTGAATTTGGTTAAATTGTTTAATAGATATGACAAACATATCAAAATATTTACAGGGTCACCATTTAAAACATCTGGTCCCACTTAAATCATGTAAGTTTACATGGCCTACTGTATCACTAATAGCGTGCAAAATTTGGTGCAATTAGTTTAATTGTTCCGGAAATTTGGCAACATGTTCTATTATTTCGCCTGGCATTATTTTGCAAATAATCTGTAAAAATAAGATCTTTGTATACATAATTGATGCTTCTAATAAAAACTGTTAGTGTGAAAAATTTCAATAAATTTCGTTCAGTTGTTTGATAGATAGGANATAATTGATGCTTCTAATAAAAACTGTTAGTGTGAAAAATTTCAATAAATTTCGTTCAGTTGTTTGATAGATAGGACTATAACATACTAACCTAAATTATATATATATGTATATATAATTGCTATTAAAGGCCTGCCACACGCTGAACATGTTAGTTTAAATACTCTACTGTAGAACTAATTGCATTTAAAATTTGGCTGGAATCGGTTGATTGGTCCTCTAGATATGACATAAAAACTTTATTTTTTCATGTAGGGCTATCTTACAAAGTGGCAGAGAAATAAGACTTTGTATAGACAAATTTGATGGTTATAATAGATACTGCCAGTATACAAAGTAAAGTTTACATTTTTTTTCATAGTTTTGCTGATGTACTGTACATAGGTAAAATGTTTCTACGGCAGCCATTTTGAAAATGAGTGTCTGACCTACGTAAAACACACCAGTTTACATCACCTGCTGTAGTACTACTTATTTGACAGATTTGCTAGGAATCGGTAAATTTTTTCCCGAAATTTTACCTAAACACTTTATTCTGTGGCGCTATCATACAAAATGGCGGACAAAAGTTGCTATGCGATGGTACATATGATACTTCTAATGGATACTTGCATCATACAAAATTTGGTCGAAATTGGTTGAACGCTTTGGGTAGATATACTAAATAAACCATACATATTTGTATAACTGTCATTTTGAAAATAAGTGCTTAATCAATTTAAATTACAAACGTTTGTGTGGCCTATCATTGTATTATTTACATACGAAATTTGACGATAATTGGTTGAGTATTTTCAGAGATAAAACGTAAAGGCTCATTTCTTCATGTAGCGCTATCTTTTAAAATGGCGGAACAGCAATATCCATTTTTAAACTAAATGCCTACACGATGCACTGTTAACGTACAAAATGTGGTTTAAATCGGTTGAATGGTTCCCGAGATACCTCATATCACCCTAAATTTTAAAATGGCCGCAATTTTGAAAGTAAACGCATGGAGTGGTCAAAAACTATAAAAGTTTGGTGAAATTCGGTTAAAGTGTGTGTACTTTTTTAGGGACACACACACACGCTTACATACAGGAAAGTGTTCTCAATTCTTTCTTTCCTTTCCTGCGGATAGTAGGCTAAAAAAAGTACGGAAAATTAAAGTTACGCTGGCCTAGGGGTGGAGGGGCAGTCACCTAAGCCCGTGGTTTGTGCAGAGGGGTGGTAAAAGGCAGACATGCCGCACGGGAGGGTATTTTGACTGCCCTAAACCAAGTTTAAAGGTAACATTTTGAGTTTTTAAATTGCCCATCGACCATCAGGCAATCACACTTTTTCTTTCCTTAAAAAAAATATTGAAGGTGACAACTAACTTCGGACAACCACTACACTGTATTTCCAGATCTTGTTAGAAGTACCTCGACGGTTAATGCTATCGAAGCAGGATTTTTCATTATGATTTAAATATCCCGGTAATTTTGTTGGAACATAGGAGTTGAAAGGAGGACAAGTGAGTGTTTTTCGTGGCGTGCGTATAATCTAAAATAGTGTGTTCCAATTTTAAGATCGAAATTTCTGTGAACATTTTTTTTTTGTTGATTTGAGTGTTAACACTTACCATAGTTAGGCGTGAAGACTTGGAGGAGATGGGAGAATTAAAAGTACCCCGCATCGGTCAAGTGTTTCAAAACTTGGAAGGCTGAGTCTCAAAACTTTGATTAGCGAGGCATATTTCATCAACTTTATTCCTAACAGTTAACACATTGAAACTGCATCGTATTTAAACACCCTAGTATGGCCTGCATGATTTAAAATGACACCCATACAAAATAATTAATTTCTACATAGGTTAAACATTTTTTTTAAAACATTAAAACTTAATGTTTAATAATATTGCGCAATTTTACTGAATATTTTCAAAAGCATTGAATAATTGATTACAAAACTATCAGTTGTATTATTGTTCCGTTAAACTGCATTTATGATCTATGTAACGTTCCTGTGAATAAGTTGTCTTTTGATATTTACACAAGATATGGATGTTTTATATAGTCTGAAATAAAGCGAAAAATTGCTTTGTTACTATTTGTTTTTCAGTACTCCACTGATCCCACAATGAGCAAACCCTCGGCGAGATGAAACTTGAAATTATCAGAGTCGAAACACACGCACAGATAGTTCACTGTTTTATTTCTTATCTGTTTAAGAACGTTACACGAGTTTAATAACACACGTGTGTTATAGGGGTGTGTAATTTGAACAATTTATGTGCTTTATTATGAGAGTTAAACTGCGACGCCGGAGGGGCGTATCAGAGTTCGTGAGGGATGGTCTTTATAAAATAACTAAATTTAATTTTATGTGTATTTATAATGCTATACATATTCACGCAACTATTATTTACAACATTAAGCTATCTATTTCCACTATTACTTTTGTTATTAATGTGCGCAATATTTAATGTCTGTCCCATTTATAATTAAAGTCCTTATCACTGTATCTATATTGGTTACAGTAACTTAATTCGCACTTATAATTTACAAATTAATTCTGTCTATTGCCATCATTGCAAATGTCTGCCACTCACGCATCTAGTTCGATAGTCCGCTCGTCAGTCCCATTCCCCGCTGCACTCATGTTCGCAGTCCGCAGCTTGCACTGCTCGGAGTACCGTCTCGGTTTAAATAATCTCTATGACTCGATCTAGAAGGTTCCCCGCATCCCGAGTCTCGATGAGAGGGGCTAGGGCGATGACAAGAACATTCTTGGAACGATAATCCAAGCAATTCAGTCTGCTCAAAGACGGGAGTGCCCGAGTCCCGATAGTTTTATCGCGGTGGTAGCAGCACGCATTTGTAAATCTCCGCGCACTTCACGGGTTACGACTCGCCCTTGACACACTGATTCGCTTGCTCGAACGGGATTGGGCAAGGGGAGCGATGCAAAGCAGAAAGTATGTAACAGTATCTCCAAATATTACGAAAACGTAATTAGTCTTCTCCCAACTCCACTATTCTTGCGCGTGCCTACACACACACACACACACACACACACACACACACACACACACACACAGTGTGATGCTCGGAAACAAATAAAAATAAGGTCGATAAGGAAAACGTAAGATACACACGAATGATTGCAAATTTCCGAATAAGCATTTTTAGATTTAGAGACTAGTACATCCAAAATATTAACAATTGATTACTGTGCATGCGGCTAAACAGTACAAAACGTGTCATTTTTTTATGTTCAACTATAAATTAAACTTGTTCAGCTGATATCCCAAGTTACTTTAGGCGGCCCTGTTATGTCGGGTTACTCCTTTGGGAAATAATATAAAACGAAGTCTAATTTTATAGAATGAATGATGGTTTTTGTAACTGACGTACTATGAGATGATTGTNGAAATAATATAAAACGAAGTCTAATTTTATAGAATGAATGATGGTTTTTGTAACTGACGTACTATGAGATGATTGTGTTACCAGTTGTCAACATCCTGTTTGTACCTCGGGATGGCTACTCGGGCCGCCATTATCACTCGCAAGCCATCTCCACGACAGCCTTGAAGCTGCGTGGCCTACGTATATGGTATGTTTGAGTCTCTGCCCGTACTTGCACGCAGACGTGCGCCGCTCGCCAATAAGCCAGCGAGTGGCACCATGAGGTTCACACGATTTCGCAGCAGATATCAACTGTACCCTGCACCAACGCAGTTTCCCACTGCACCATTGTATTTTTCATATAAAACAGACTGTCGTAACGGCGATGGAACTCGAGAAATGGTCTAACCGATACCCAGTCGGAAACCTGAATGCTAGGTAGTTATTCTGTGTGAGAAAAAGGACATTGATATTTTCACAGACTGGAGTGCGCGTTATCCCCTTCTCGAGGTAGGCCTATACTGGCGCTGAGCGGAGCAGGCGGCCTCACCCCAGTTGCAGACCCGTCGTCCTGGCTAGTCTGAAGAATGTGAGGTGATTGATATAAGGGTGGAGCAGCGGCGGAATGAAGACGACAGTATCCTGAAAAAACCCCCGCGCTCCCACACCACGACAGTGTCTGCCATCCTTCGCACACGAGAATCCCCGCTTGAAAAGCTGCGACCCGCCGAGGTCTGTGATGAAGCAGGAGACTGCAGCGGCGGGTGGCTGACCACTAACTACCGAGACAGATGTAGGTCATCACTGTGGAGAGTAACAAGATAGCAAGTCACACGCACTCCGACGGATCAGTTGCACAAGTAGGTCCAGCAAGTGACGCTCGAGCGACAAGAGTTGCCGTTGGAGAACATTGCGTCCTTAGCAGCGCATGTCATGCCTTGCAACTTGATAGAAAGACTAACCTTGTTTGTGTATTTTCAGAGCAGCAGTTACATGCATAATGTTATGTGGTAAGTACTTAGAGCCGCACAGTCCCGACGTCAACAGCGACCTGGGCGCACCATGAGCTAGCGCCTCCTCTGCTACGTGCAGAGTCCAGATCTACCAGCCTTCGCTATCACTGCTATTATGGACACTGCGTGCTAATACAAGCCAGGGGCGTAAGCCTTCGCTCTCACTGCTATTATGGACACTGCGTGCTAATACAAGCCAAGGGGCGTAAGCCTTCGCTCTCAAATTTATTATGGACACTGCGTGCTAATACAAGCCAGGGGTGTAAGCCCTCGCTCTCACTGCTATTATGGACACTGCGTGCTTATACAAGCCAGGGGCGTATCTCGCAGATATTCTTTATTACAATATTGATTCAGGTTTCTATATTCAACTTTCCTCTTTTTTTGTCATTTTCCCTTTCTTAGTCGTTGCGCCCCAAACTTCTTGCGCCTCTGGGCACTTGCCCAGTGTGCCCGTTCCTAACACCCGGCCTCGATCCGCATTGCTTGCTTTAATGTTTGTGTTAAACACGTTAAAGTTTCTTTTCGAGTAAAGCAGAGACGGCATTTTATAATAAATGAATGTAGCGCCGCGAGTGTACTAGTGTATTGCACGATAACTGTTGGCAGCGGTACGAGAATTATAACTGATAGTTTTGGCAACTCTGGCCGCATTCGCTCGCTGTGTCTGTCGAGGGTCAGCTGATGTTTATTCTCTCCAGTGTCTTGGATTGTTGCCCAAACTGCCATAGAGAATGCTTGGCTTCTGGTTTAACGTGCTGGAGTTGAAGTTGAGTCGGACCTGACAGTAATTGAATCCTTGTTCATCGTACCACGCGAATATGGTTGGTTAGCAATGCATTTCCAGAATGGCAGAACAGCACGTTGAGACTTACTGTTTCAGTGGTTCAGAAAGTCCAGTGGTCGGAATATACCAGTTTACTGCTGTGTTTGGTACGTCCACCACACTGAGAGAATTTTCTCTGCCTCGAAAATCACTGAAAGCTATTTTACGTACTTCCCTGGAAAGTCGAATATGTATGTCTTTAAAATCAGACCAACACATGGGGTGCCAGGACGGAAACGGCGATGAAACGTTTGCAGGGTTATCAGTTCAGACACTTGTTCAAGTTCAGAGACTTATAAACGTGGTCTTGTTCAGTACGACCACTATGCGAGCACGAGATGGCGTCTGGTTGCAATTCTGGCCGTGCAGTGTTTCTTGTGACGTGTGCAAACACGCTAATTTTGGTGCCAGACGTAAGACATAGTCTAGATCTGTCTATTTAAGCCACGAAAGCCAAATATTCATTTCCTTACTTTCATTTAATTGTGATATCGCAAAGATCATATTGCCCGCCAACGCAGATGTATTTACGGCCGTATCCCCGACGTAGCCACAGTCCGCTTGTTTAGTTGATTGTTATTTGGAAGCATGTGTTGTGATTTGACTGACTGAAGACGGGAAGTGGTGGTGGAGTGCGGGAGCTCACTGCTGCCCCGTTTCCAGGACTAGATGCACGGCCGACACTCGCCTTAGCGCGCCGTGCCGCCTGTCCCTTCAAGGTCCGGGCGAGCTGATGCCGGTCACCTTGAGAGCCTTGTTCACGCCCACCACGCCTCCGCTAGTTTACGCTGCATCACAATATGCACATCTAAGGAAAAGCGCTCTTCATAGTGTACTCTTATCGTATTCAACCACTCACAACCCGAAATTAACTTGATTTTGGCTAATTAGTGGTTAGATTAAATTTTAAAAAAATAGCGCACAAGTACTTTTTAAATGCTTAAAGAAAGATAATAGATAAAAATGTTAACTCTTGTAGTCTTATTGGCTGAACGTATTTTGCATACGATACGAAGGAAAATATCGCCAACTCACGTACGTATTTTAGTAATATACATTTTCATATGTACCCGTTTTATGTCTTGCAGTTTTCATCGTGAGCTGAGCTTCAGAGCAAGTACCTTAGAAGGAGAATGGGGTAGTCTGCTCATACGAGCTGTGCAGTAACGCAATTAGTGTTCCAACACTGGTCTGCTTTTCTGCCAGTAGTGCTGTCAGGAAACAAGATTGATAGGATTTGAGGTTAGAACACGGTTTGTCTCTAATACCGCCCAAATTTCTCTCCGCTGTTTATGAAAGTGCTTTAAGATCGCTTCATCTGACCTAGTTTTAATGCAGTTAGATTATATTCGTGTTGACGAAAGTATTTTGTTCATGTAATCAAGCACGTTTATCACTGTCGACCACGTGACTGTGACAGTTGTACTGGCGATGGGCGAGTCAATGTTGGCGACACGCACAGAACACGAAAATCGGTCTTCCTCATCGCAAGTCTGTGGTGAGTATACAGGCAGCGGTGCCCCTTCGCACCCAGTTTTCCACACAGACGTCTTAGCGGCCGAGTAATTGCTATCTCGCTCTATCCTTTTCCTTCGCGAATTTTATGTGTAGTTTCTAGGAGACAAGGGAAAAATTAAGGGTGGCGATTTCAAAGTTGTGTGGCTTTGCCTACAAAATGTTGGTTTTTACGAGCGTTGTGGAGCATCCACGAGAAACTGGCTAGTGTTTCTGAGGAATGCAAACAGCTGAGCTCAAGGGTTGCGTTGACTTGCGGACGAAATGCCCCGCAGCCTATGCTCGTAGGGTAGACCCAATACAACTGGCGTGCATGTTTTTTCAGCGCGTGGCATACAGTTGCGGGACTTCGGCAAGGGAGTAATTATTTTTTTTTTGCGAAAGTTTTTAAGTATGGAAGTTTATTTCAGACAGCTGTATAAGCTTCGTATATATTTAAATGGCTTAATTTACTGATACAGCAGTCTGAAAATGCCCCATTTTGCCATGTTGGACAATAAAAAAAAATGTTATTTATACGAGATACGTGTACGAAGTTGCATTCCCGAGCCTACCGAAGTGTTCATTATTTGTCTGAGAGACCGCAGTTTATTATAGAAGCTCGTGTTTCAAATGTACATGCTTCACCGCAGTTGACGCAATAGGTATGCGGGTGCCTGAATGTCACGTGGTTTGTAACTTATTTTCACTTCAGTACCCTCCAGCCAGTTTTGATTATAACTACTTNTAAGGAAAAGCGCTCTTCATAGTGTACTCTTATCGTATTCAACCACTCACAACCCGAAATTAACTTGATTTTGGCTAATTAGTGGTTAGATTAAATTTTAAAAAAATAGCGCACAAGTACTTTTTAAATGCTTAAAGAAAGATAATAGATAAAAATGTTAACTCTTGTAGTCTTATTGGCTGAACGTATTTTGCATACGATACGAAGGAAAATATCGCCAACTCACGTACGTATTTTAGTAATATACATTTTCATATGTACCCGTTTTATGTCTTGCAGTTTTCATCGTGAGCTGAGCTTCAGAGCAAGTACCTTAGAAGGAGAATGGGGTAGTCTGCTCATACGAGTTGTGCAGTAACGCAATTAGTGTTCCAACACTGGACTGCTTTTCTGCCAGTAGTGCTGTCAGGAAACAAGATTGATAGGATTTGAGGTTAGAACACGGTTTGTCTCTAATACCGCCCAAATTTTTCTCCGCTGTTTATGAAAGTGCTTTAAGATCGCTTCATCTGACCTAGTTTTAATGCAGTTAGATTATATTCGTGTTGACGAAAGTATTTTGTTCATGTAAAAGGGCGGGTTTGTTGCAAATTCGAATGTAATCAAGCACGTTTATCACTGTCGACCACGTGACTGTGATAGTTGTACTGGCGATGGGCGAGTCAATGTTGGCGACACGCACAGAACACGAAAATCGGTCTTCCTCATCGCAAGT
>NQII01011734.1:0-13999 GCA_002778355.1 Clitarchus hookeri
ACGCCTGATCCAACGTAACGAAACAGTAAGTGGCGGTAGTGATACGTGGTGCCACAATGTGAAACTCCTGTAACTCAATAACAACGATTTCTCGGACATATGTTCAAAGACCATTTTTGCTTGTTTTCATACCAGGAATCACCTTCCGAAGTTTGTTAGAATAGTTTAGATACACTTTGTATAAAACAACACAGATAATTACTAACGTGGGATTAATTAAGATAGCATTAATGGAGTGCTTTCAAAATAATGTCTAGTTTGATATGTTAGCTCAATCGCAAGAATACTTCAAAGAACGTAGTAATGCTGGTTTAGTCTGTCCACTGTTAACTTTTGAAAACGGTGCTCAGGGACTATTTTTTTCTCATGTTTTTTTTCCTACCATATACAAAATTAACACTGCCATGGGTTTGATCACTTTATTAATGTGTTATCCAAGTTAACCCAAATAATAGCAAAGGATGCCAATGCGTTACTCTAATGTAAATAAAACAAAAATTACTAACTTAAGTGGTAAAAAATTTAAAAACAACATTCGCAGGGAAACGTCAAGTGTTAATGCTCGCGCCTACCTGAAGCTTTTTCCCAGTTTGAACACGAGAAGTGCGGGGGCGATTAGGGCGACACTGCAACGCGCAACAAGTGTGCCATCGTTTCTAAGCGCAGGGCTCTGAATTGGCGTGCAGTGTTCTAGTAGCAATGCGTGTACTAATGGGACTTTCAGTGGAGAACCTATTATTTGATTGGTGGGAAGTCTGAAGGCAGTTTCAGTGCGGGGATATTCAGTAGTTTTGTATGTATCTGATGTGTATATTTTGAGATACACATCTTTGAAAAATGCGTTTTCAGTCGTTTTTGGAGTAACTCGGAAATGGTGTTTCTAGCTCCCGTGACATTTTGAAAGTACTCAACAGTTCTCGTATGAAGTGCGTGTTCCTTTCGTAGATCAGCACACTGGACGCACGTTTAGTAGTTTCACGGAGGAACGTGTATTTCAAACACTCTGCAACGCAGTTCGAGCACCAGGTAGGCGGAGGCCTTAACGGACACACTTTATTAGTTTGCTGCCAACTTAACTAAGAGCCTTCGTGACGGTGTCCACTGTAGCATATACGTATTTACGAGTTGTAAGTTTCTTTTCAAACGTTTGTTTCAAAAGTGCTCACTTTACTCTAAACAGCCTTTATTAAGTCGAGCAGTTTTATGTAATTGCGTCTTATCGAATGCGTAACGTTACAAATTAGTGACAACTGAATTTTTTTTAGAACTTAGAGTAAAAAAAAAAAATGGGCGTATTTGCAACATGTTTAGGTATGAGACTATTTGAAGCGACACTTGACTGACTGTTGCTACTGGTCAGTACGTGCCTAGAGTTTTAATTTTTACGTATGTCCAAAAAAATAAACGAATTAAGCAGGGATGTCTCAAAGGTCTACCTGCAAACTAGCTTCACCACTGAAAAATACTTGCAGCAGCCGTAAGTAACCTGCCTCTTTCCCTGGACCTAGCTCTTCAAGAACGCACGTGATTAGGCTTCCACGGTAACCTTTAGTTTCCCCGGCGGAAAGCATTGGTAACGAGGAAATTGACGCAAAACTTCTGATAATGGGTTCTGTTTCCTGTTTGTAGGACACGATTCAAAACTTATGCTCATAACAAACTTACGACGTGAGAACTATAATTTTAAACCTCATTAATAATGCTTGGATTTTTTGTTCTGCGAGGTCCCGGGCTAAAACAACGGTAAGAGTGTCTGGATCCACTGGAGGATCGGGGTGGAGAATTTACTGACATTACCGCGATATTACGCGGAATAACAAAGATTTCAAAGCATTTTTTCCAAAAAATTTAGTTCTTGGTCTTCAACGCGTGTTTCAGTTTATTATTACTTTTTTATTTTTAGTTTACTGTAAAAGCTAGAGATTTATTTTACTTGAGGCTCGTTTAAGACCTATGCAATTTTACGGATAGAAACCAACCTGGCTCACGCTGGTTTGAACTCAGATAAGGGCGATGCTGCCACGCTGATTATGTGCAATATCACCTCTACACTGAAGGCATAGATAGAACTGACGTGCAGTGCTTTCCTCGTGCTGGGAGTAAACAAGAGACTTATGCGATGATTCTGTAATTTTACTGGCGGAAAGTGGGTAGTGACTTAGTATTTTCCCTTACATTGGTTAAGTTAAACAAATACTCGCTAAGGCCTTTTAAATACAGCATTTTTTAAATAACGCTTTGGCGAGCNCCCATTCTGGTTTTAATGATGTCCAAAAAATATTATTTTCTTTATATGGCGCGTTTGTCATTGTTTTTGCAGGTGCAATAATTTGGATGAGAGGATAACATTTATGAAAGCAGTTATAAAATTCTGTAATTTTTAAAATAATTACTTACTGACATTTTTTGTGGTATTGTGACTTGATGTTAAAAATGNGTTATAAAATTCTGTAATTTTTAAAATAATTACTTACTGACATTTTTTGTGGTATTGTGACTTGATGTTAAAAATGAGATTTTACTGCACATTTTGAAATGACTCAACTCTGCGGGAGATATTCAGGAGTAAGTCTACGGACGTAATCTGCACACACGTGCAGAAATGTGTGAAATGCGCGCTAGTGTATGATACAACAGAACTTCGTAAATCAGAGATACGCATTTGTGTAATACATTCCNATGTGTGAAATGCGCGCTAGTGTATGATACAACAGAACTTCGTAAATCAGAGATACGCATTTGTGTAATACATTCCAAGTTGCAACAACCAGAGAAAGACTCTAGTTACATGTTCGCACGCTGCACTGAATAAAANTTTGTGTAATACATTCCAAGTTGCAACAACCAGAGAAAGACTCTAGTTACATGTTCGCACGCTGCACTGAATAAAAATAAAAGTCGAGCCATTCTTTTGTACGTGTTGCAAATATTATTGTAGTAATTATGGAAAATATTAACTTGCGAGCATATTATTTTGCAATAGAGGTAATTATATAAACCTACATGCGTGTGTAGCCTATGTGCTTATATGTGGATGGCAGGGTTTTTTCGCATAACACCATGAAAATTTGCTTAGAGCTTTCCATATGCTGTCAAAATGTAAATTATATTAAATCCTCATCAAAGTATGTTGGCAGAAAAAACCTATTTTACAAAATTTTCCAATGAAGGAGCCCATTACAAAATATTTATATTACTGCCTATAATAGTTTCTACTTGCAAGTAAATGAAACAACCACGTTACATGCATATCTCTCGTGCCCACGAAACTCGCGTGCTGTGTTAGACGGGCAGATTCTATATTATTGTTTCTTGCTCCTGTTCAGCACCAATTCGTATAGTGTCTGAAATTTAGGAAGATGCTTATTTTTTAGTTTAGCAGTCTTTAGGGGGCATTGTTGAACTTAATTTCCATAGCAACTATGTTATTTATGTGCGAAGGATAAAATATTAATTATGACTTGTGCGTAAATGGCTTGCGTTTGCACATATCTTTATCAGCTGGTGAAGAATGCAGCTGTGATATTTCTGGATTTGACTCTAGACATGGCATGCTAAACACGAAACCGTCTTTGTAGGTACTGCAGCATAATGCCATTTTCTCAGTACACGTTTATTTACTGTATACAAAGGATGAATTGTGAAAACTATGGCATATTTTCTTTGATTTTGCCTGGTGTCGCCTGTGATTTTGGTGTGCGAAATTCGTCAACTTGCTCGTGTGATTCTTCGTAACTTTGGGTGGTTCTGGAAACAGCTTGGCTGCCAGATACTTTCCCACAGAATTCTCCAGTCCTTGCGGTGAAGGTATTAACCCTTTTGCATTGACGTCACACCGGTGTTTACTTTCTCGCCGCTCAGATTTGGATGACAATGCGGCATATGACGTTTGTTAATGTTCTCTAAGCAACGTTTTAGTTAAATTTGTGGAGAATATTTTGACTTTGTACTAGATGTGACGGGATATAGTTAATACATAAGTTATCCCGAATTTTTTCTTTATAATGAAAGGTATTTTATTTGTGTAAACAACATAATTAGTGATATTTCATTTGTACAGTGCCGTAGGTTTGGAAGACCGCGTTGTGAACTGTTTGCACATGCTCCAAAATAAGTTACAGGGATGCGAACACATTTTTCTTTGAGATTCCATGCAATTTTGATGTCGGCTAGGAAAAATAAACTGTTACAGAGAAGGAAGACACTATGGATGCAAGATGTTAATCCCATTGACTTGACAGGGCAAACACTTAGAGAGCCACAAAGTATCTGCTTCGGCCATTTCTATCAGGTAAGTTAAGTATATGTTTCTTTTAAATTTAATGCTTATAAAATCTTTTACCGCAGTGACGCATGTCGCATACTAGAATAAGCATAGCACCGTTACCACACCCTGCCATCTTATTAATACATATCCAGGGCGGGCAGCTGACCACGAAACTTTCAACGCGGGGATTCACCCCCGGGGATGAACCGAGGCTCGAAGGACACAGGGAAAGTCCCGAGGCTAATGGCTCGGGGAAGAACCTTCAGACACGCAGGAGAAATCTGCTCACGACGAAGGAAGCAGGGGGTGCCCCCGACCAGAATTGTGTAGACCACAGCTCAGAAATTAGTACCGTAGGAATCCCTGCGACACCACCGTCACCCTTCCTCCACCCTGGTTGGAGCGCACAATCCACTGAGAAGACACAAAATCAGGCACATCAACGCCCGATTTGCACAGGGGAACTCCCCAATTCTCTCCCGAGAAATTGCTGACAAAGGTAGCTTCAATATAGCGACGAACGAGTTAAATCACGAGCGCAGCCGAGACGGAAGTAAGTTGTTCGGCATCTGAGATGGAAGGCGGAGGAGTCGGAAGCGCGAGCCGGATCATGGCGGACGTCGACGCAGGACAGGAGACGCGCNCCAGCCAAGATCGCAGAGACACCACAAGTCCCGGGGAACCAACCCCGGACTTCCGAGAAGGGACGCCGAGCTGACCCAGCTACACCAACCAACGAAGACAACTCACCAAAAGCCACAGTCACAGTTCAGTAAAAACATCTCCTCTCCATTCAAGCAACCTCCCTCCCCCCCCGCATAACATTCCACCAACCTGCCCTTCAGGCCCACGACGTGAAAAGGGGGGAGGAGGCTCAGTCTCGTGTGTGTATGTAAATAAATATCCATGTTATTTTCAGTCAAATAAAATACTTCTGGGTTAACCAACTGAGAATAAGAGTATTTGTTCACCACATACGCGACAACTACAGGTTCCCTTAGTCTGCAAGTACAGTAACCTAGTACGCTACTAGCCACCACCCTGTATAACTCAGGTGGCCGTAGCGTCAACAGTTTAGTTAAAAAAAACAGTTTTTGTATTTCCTTATTCGATTTAAATAGCAGGTTAAGTGTTTCTGTGTACATTTAGTGACATACTAGGTTATTTTACATGTCTATTACCAGTACGTGAATTTTTTTGATAAATTTAAAGGTGATTAAATAGCAGCACTCACAATTAGGCTATAGCTCTTTAGGGTAGCTGTAGTCTATACACAGGTATCCAACTTGTGATGTCTCGTTTGCAGATTCAATCACCAGTTAAAAATTGGCACCTGTTACTGCAGTATTCAAAACATGTCGAGCAAATATAGAATTATGCAATACACAAATATAAACTACAGTACTTCTGAATCATGTAATGCTACGGCTTGTTCCTTTGTAAAATGATATGTAAGCCTATAATAAGTTACGTCTTTCACTGGGACGGAATTATATTTACGAAGAACGGCTAGGTTTGTGTTAAATTCGCTGTAATTATTTTTCTCTTATTATTAATAACAATGTTAGAAACTTATAATGGCCTATTGTAAAATGCTGTCTGATTTATTTTAATATCGCTGCTGCCATAGTTCGTCATGCTCCTGCACAGATACTATGCAAATAGTAGTAATAAACGCAACGCTAATTACTTATTGTGGTGTATGTTAGTGGCTCATTGCCTCCTCGCCAAGCAAAGTGGCACAGTGGTAACAGACTGTTCGGAAGGACCCATTTTCATTTCCTGATCCAGCGATCCTGGGATTGGTTTACCTTGGTTTCTTTGAAATCACCCCAGGCAGATGCTAGGTGCTTTGTTAATAAAGTCCACAGTTGATTCTGTCCCCATTCTTGATTGTCTAAGCAACTTGTGGTTTTTGTTGATGAAAAATGAAACCATAATTAATAAACTCTTTCCTGTTTTATATTTATAAGGTGTATGCAAAAGTGATAATGACTTTCTGCAGTCTGTGATAAATAATATGTAAATTATTTAAATTACCTTATTTTTACGTTATTTACTATTTCCCCGTACCTCATAACTAGGGAAACCCCAATTCTGCGAAAATATTTCTGCGCATGCTAGATTTCAATACACTATAGGCGTACCAGCAGTTTTATTTTTCTTATCGGTGGCGTGTGGCTGAGACGAGGCATTTTCTTACTTGGCTGGCCAATAAGACTTGAATAACTCCGATACTGCACGTCTGTGATTCGCCGGGAGACACCTAAAATGCGAAACACCTAGATCATCCAATCACATATGTGGATCCGAACTAAAGTGTTATGAAATTCAACTGGTTGTGAAATATTTTCACGAAAATCGAGTGTCCCTACTCATAAAACTCCCCACTATTGCGAATCATAGTTTTCACAGCAAATATTACGGTGCCCTGTGGTGATACATAGTCACCATGGTTAGTGCTGTTGATACAAACCATTTGTTAGAAATTTTTCCAATTTTTCGTATGAGCCTCTATTTTTAATGATTACCGCAAATTCAAAATTCTAAGAAATTTTTTAGTCCCTACAATTATTTATGAGAAATTTCTCATGACAGGAATCCAAACATGCGAAATACATTTTATTTCCATATGTATAAAAAGCTATTACCAACATAAATTATGTTGTGAATTATTTATTTGATAATTTAAGGCTTTCAGTGTAAATTTCATGTACTTACCTACATTAGTTTTATTTTAATGAACGTATACATGTTTGCAGAAAAACCATCTTCTGTGGAAGATTACAGTAACTCAGATTGGGTACCATCTCTAAAGATGGGTTACAAGAAAATGAGTTTTTTTTTCATTGAATAGATATTAAGATAAATTTGACTGCATCGTCAGATCCTCTTGCCACAATCAGCTCTGAACTGCACAGCTTCCTGAAGGTGACAAGCTGCCACTTGGGCTACTACAGAAGAGGAGAATAATGATGATGAATATAAGTATCTTTTGTGCAAAAGTTTTTTTTAAAAATGGTATTCTATGTTAGTGCACAGACAGAAATTTTCTCCAGTAGATTTTAGTAAAATAGAAGCTAGCTTTAGCGAAACTTAATGTGCAAGAAAACTACTGGAAAATTTAAATTATTGGAATAAATGTTTTAGAGTGGTAACAAGAAAAAGCAGTTTTACGCTGGATTCCAAAATTGAACTAATCTCAAGCTGGTAGCACCATTCAGCAAAGTTAATTTTCAGATAGCTTGAAGAAGTAATGCAATATTGCAGTACCACAAGTTTTGTTAGAATTATATTTGTTGTAGTGCAACATAACTCCATCATAGAGTGTAATGTATGATGTTTTCCAGTGTTTTATAAGTTTAAATTGTAAACATTTGTGCTAATATTATTAAACGATTTGGAAGAGAAGTGTAATTATTATAATCGGTGTATTTTATAATAGGAATAGTTTTTAGCTAAAAGATAGATGCCGATAATTAAGTCAATATCTGCCATTTTTACTCAACCTGACAAGTGAACAGAAACGATTTTGTTTTAATGGCACCTGTAGGTCCACGGTGATAATTATGATTTACAAAGAATTTTGATACATTACCATGATGTGGATCTTGCCAGGGGGAAATTCTTTCTGACAATGATTGTGAACTTCATTTTTTGAAACATTTTGACAATAAGAGTAAGATGTGCATCAATTTTATTTTAAAAGTTCTGTGATAAAAGTCGTATATGTGTTAACAAAAAAAATGAACACAAAAATGTTTACTAATGTTGGCAGTGATGGGCTATATGCTTCAAGAGGTCCAGTTTTATGTGTGAAAAATATTAATCTAAATACGCGTGTCTTATACACATGAGTTCAGCAATGATTTCCCCCCTCCCTTTTTATTTAGAGTCAGGGAAATGATGAACTTTTTATTTCAATATAGTGAGACATTTTTTAGCTTCGTATTGAATATCCCCATCAAGCTTTCAAATCTAGTACACTTTACATTAAAATCTTAGTTAAAAGTAGGTACTTCACTTTAAAGTATTTTTCAAATCCCTTGCAGATGCACCTAATATAATTGAATATATGTTCAGAGTAAAGTAGTTTTCAGTATTGAGTGTAAAATTCCAAGGCAGTTTGTGTACTTTTGTATTGAGATTCTGCTGTATACCTGAAAGAATTTTAGGCATCATTCATTCCAAAATTAACAAATGGCACTTCCATAAAAGCTCAGTTATATCAGTGGCACTTTATTTCCAACATTGGGGCGGGGTTTTCTATTTTTTTTTTCATATTTTGAGAATACACAACATGGTTTTGGAAAACAAGCCCTAAATAATGTCCAATTGCTTACTATAACATTTTCAAGAGAGGAAGTAAATCTGATACAGCTTGAGATCAGATAAAAACTTCATATAATGGGGTTATATGTTTGTAGTAGTTCTATATTTTGTTGAGGTTGTGTGTCATAAATATTTCATAAATATTGTATTCTCTTTACAGTTTATTGTAATGTGATTGATGGTCCACTGCGCTAAATGCTTATTCTAAAAATATTGAAAGTCAAAACGTCAAAGCTGTACAATATGTGTATTAAAAATCAGTGTTGAAAGATAATTAAAACATTTTTTTAGGTCTATAATTAATTGGTTTTATTGCTGCACTGAATTTCCTATCCTGTTTCATCATCTAAGGAATCGTATTTAATTTTAAAATAGTGAGATATTGATTATATTAGTGTGCTGGTACACAAAAATGTTTTTTTTTTTTCAGTTTCATAGTTTGTATTAATGATTTTGATGTTGGACGAGCAGTGCGGCAGTGACAACAGTGATGCATTTCTTTTGCACATTGATACCAACTTTTTCTGCTTACGGGATATGTGTAAATCCCATCAATGAGAATAACTTAAATATGCAGATTTTCTGTTTAGCTAGGATTGGCGTGAGAGGATTGGAAAACTTTTACATTAAGTGCACCAACAGCACATTTTGCCACTTGGTTCTTAGAAATTAATTGGCAGCAGTATTGACAGCAAAGCAACTTTCAGAGCTCTCGTAGCATGTCCCAAGGGAGTATCCGTACCAAATGTTGAGTAGTGCTTGGTCTGTATTAAGGAGCAGTGATGTCACTATGTAGGTACCACAGGCGGATTCAGAGAGGTTTCACTGCTATCACCAACAGGAAATATAATAATATGCAGTACGAATTTGTTGATTTCTGGTCTCTTAATATATCCCTAAAACATTTTGCCAGCTAGAACACACGTCACTTTGTTGATTATTTTACACTGGAAGGTGTAGAAAGATGCGTGTTGTAATTCAGTAATGTGAAATCTTTTATATTTAGGTTGCTGAAGTCTACAGCTTCATTCTGTTCCAGTGAAAGGCTCTCGTTCGTTTTAATGAAACAAATGCTACTGCTGAATATCAACAACTGTTGGCATTAAAACTGCAACGTACTAACATTTCTATCTACTGTGAATTTTCTTTAATTTCCCAAATTTTATTAAAAGAATATAAATTTTTCAAACTGCACTTGGTTCACCCCCTCCTCCCGGTTTTCAATATTAAAAGAATTAGCTTCCATTATTTTTTATTAGCATGTCTAAAAATATTGAATGATTACACAAGAATACAAATTTCAGTTTTCATTTGAGCGTCAATATTTTGTATGGGAATGTACAGTGCCCTTCTTGAGAATTGGTGAATAGATATTGTAAATTGGAGTTTAAATAGTGTTCACTTTAAGAATGTTTCTTAACTGTAAGCTGTACAGCAACATAATTCATAATAGCTAGACAAAGGCTCATAGGCCATACATTCCCACTTTCATGGAGGAGACACAGATTATATAAGGCTGACAAATTATGTTATTTTGTATATGTATTTGTTTTCGGTTTTTATTATAAATAACAATGCCATTTGTGAATTAATTAACATGTATCATTAAACTTTACATTCGAACAACACATTAGACATCTTTCAAACAGTGCACATTGCAAATAAATTAATTTACCCAACTAATGTTACACAAAAATCAGACTGTACCTGCCTGTACAGCCACCGAAAAAAAACCTCTGCTCAAATATGGATTGTTATATCCAGTATAATATCGTAATGAAAATTGTAATATATCTAGTTGTTAAATGAACATGCATTGCCATCATAAGGTTAATAATACCAAAAGAGTTTTTTTCCAACCAACAAATTGGCCTATGTATTATTGTAGCACACACGCCAATTAATTACATTCATTTGGTTAAAGTTACAAGGATTGTTATCACTGCCCTACACAAGCGGCATTAGGATACTCGTTACTAGGGTAGCTCTTATTGTGGGCCCTAATTGATCATTTGGTGGGGTATGCTTTTCTGCTTAGTTTATCTAAAAAAAAATTATTTGATGTATGGTGGCCTATGCATATCAATTTCTTGAATCGACGTTCGGTTTTATTGAACACACTTTAATCTTCATGCGGTAAAGTTTCTTACGAAGAAAAATTAATACGAATTTGTGTCTTCGGGAATTATTTTTTTATGGAAAGTAGCTACACACGTTTTATTAGTTCTCGAGCTCATGGCAATACAATACGAGCTATAAAAAAACCGATACAACATATAAGCAATATATAGCGTACATTTTAATTGTTTGAGTTTAACCTTCTTCAAAATAAGCTAGTACGATGCTATGACCTTGACCGCGACATCCCGCACCCGCCCTTTCAACAAACAATGTAGCTGTACTTCCATTAATTTTAACTCTTCCAAATCTTCTGCGGCTCACGGCGCTGGAGAAAATCACAGTGTTTAAAATCCACAAAGTCAAATCCGGGTATTTGAACATCTCGGGAACATGTTCGACCGACCATCGACATTGTACGGGTTACAAACATCCAAAAAACGCGATTATTACCGAACTTTCAACCCCATATTTAATTCCTTAAACTTATTTATTCCTAAACTACCAGCAATACCCCTCACTTCGTACATTCTGGATCTTTAATAAATTCCGCACTAAGATGAACAACAGTTTCCCGGCATAAACTCACATCCAATATTCCACCGTTTGTAATCCAAAAATTGTGTTTACAACGAACCTAAAAAAAAAAAAACGTCACGTGGTAAAAAAAGGGTCAGTACGCGACTAGCGACAACTACCGTAACGTAACATCCAACGTAAACCACGAAACTGACGGCAGAAAACAGCCAACGAGCCACAGGCGCAGCTGAGAGCACGCCAAACCTGCCTATTAGTTCAACCAATACATAAGAGCGTGTCAGTGCTGGACATCTGACTTCTGGGTATTCAGCTGACAATTCGGAGGCACGAAGTTGGCCATTTCCCATGAAACGCGTATCCTATCACGACGCACGTGATTTCAACCCCGTCGAAGGCAGCGTAAAAAGTATCGTGCTGTTTCCTTTAATGCGCAACTTTGTCAGTTTTTCTATCATTCTATTTATTACAGCCAGCGATGCGAGTAAAATTAGTACTAATTAACGCATCATGCAGTAACACTGTACACGTGCATTCATCTTCTCACCTATGAGCACGTGGTTTAAGAAATGTCTGGGATAACGGCTAGAGATCTGGAACTTTCGCGAATTCATTCGAGGACAAGCTAGACTTTGAGCACATGCATACGTGACTTTGTTTTCGATTGGGTCGCAGTTTGATAGCAACGCCCCGGACGAGTTTGTGTCAGTAACTAATAAGCAAGAGAAACATGACCGAATCCCGTGCTACCTGGTCTGAGGTAATACTAGACTATCAGCTGATCAACGACTAACTAAGGTTGAGTACACAAAGGATTGTTGAGTCTAACTAGTTGCCAAATGAAACTACGAAATTCCCGAACCTCTAATAATGACCAAGAAATAGAGATGGCTACATTAAAAAAAAAACAATTTAGTGTTTCTAATATAATTAGGTGTAAAATAATTTGTATTAGTATAGGTTAGTCCTAGAGATATCTTTAAGAGGAACTGGTTGTGGTAAGCGAACCAGGCACGTGCAGTTAGCTGAAGTGCTGACAACGAAGCTGTGAAGGAACAGGTTTATGTGAGAAAGCGTAGGCGCTGTTGGAGACCTTACCGCGCCTTAATTACGACCAGCAGCAAGACATAACGCCAGCTGTGTCCGTAGAAATCGTAACACCGGTAGACCGAGCTCACTAGTTAATGTGTTACGCATACCTCAGTCACACTACGCAACTCCATGGTATCCATTTGTCGGTTTACGACGGAAGAGGTTATTTACATCTCCACTGGTCCTGGGGCAGCGGTGGTGTAGTGGTTAGACTACTCGCCTCCTACCTGGGCGAACCGGGTTCGATGTCCGGCGGGGTTGCTCCTCACTTCACCCCCATCGGCTCAAATCTCTCCGCTCCACACTCCACTGGCCCTTGTAGGTATGTGTTTTAAGGCGCCACGCAAGACGGACGACTCAGTTCATGAATGAATCGATGGCCGCATCGTTTATAGGCATTTGTAATATAGCCCTTCTATGTTCAACTCTATTTCCTCCAGTTGCTAAGGTTCTTGGCGTCTTATTGCACGAGAAATGTTTAAACTTATGGCCACTGAAGTATGTGTTTGTTTTAAACACGCCACAGTAAGTATTTGCGTATTATTAACACATTTTCATTATTAATAAAAAAAGGAACCGTTTCACTTGTGTAACGCATGAATAAAATTATCAGCTCATGACGGTGTTAATTTTACGTATGCAAGAAAGATACTCGCTGAGCAGCAAAAGTAATTCATTACCGACCCATTTCCGACGTAAACAGCGCCATGGGTACTCCATGAGTAAGCATCCTCTCCCCTACTTCAGAGTTCCGATCTGCCAGCCTTCGCTCTCACTGATATTGTTAATATTACGTGCAAATACAAATCAGAGACGTATCTCGCAGCTTTACTTCATTACAATATGTATTCAGGATTCTATATTTTACTTTTCTCTTTTTTTTTTTGTTGTTTTTTCCTTGCTTAGACGTTGCACCCCAAGGCACGTTCCCGCTGTGTCCGTTTATATAATCAGGCCTGAATCATTAGCAGGGCTTTGTGAAACTGCTCACTCAGCTAAGAGTAATGTGGGCTACATGAGATCTTACGAAAGATTAGAACAAAATAGAGCTGTTACTTAAGTCTCATTTGTCTCACGATAGTACGTCAGAAAATCTTAACGAATATTTAAGACACTTTTATATCTTGAGAATTCGCTGAATTTTAAAAAGCTCGCACTTTTTAAATTCTGAATCTGCAGTTCTGCAATTTTAAATGTATATTACGTATGCCGATGTTAATAATTAGCTTGCCTCGCTTTGCAGAAATGAAAGCTATATTTAATAACCTACCACTGTAGCGCTATTGTTATGTCGTGTCAGTACTCCTGAACGTAAGGAAAACGTTCACCTTATTGGAACTTGGGCATATTACAAGTACTGTAGATACGGAACTATCGATGCACGCCGCAAGTCCCTAGCAGTACAACCCATCCCTTCGTTCAGCGGCACGTCCTACCACGGCGAGGAGACAGCCATTGTGCGCAGCATCTCGCATCTCACGTGCGGCCGACGTAATCCGGTTTCCGTCGCAGGCGTGACGCGGTCCTCGACGAGCGCCGAGAGCTAGCATCATCCGCGGAGATGGCAGAGGGCGACGTATATCACGGAGTACTTTGTTTGTGCCGCAGGCGACAATATGCCGTAATTGCCGACGGCTGCAGACAATGTCGTCA